>ML794782.1:109040-135112 GCA_009831015.1 Picea engelmannii
ATGAAGCAAACTACTTACCTGTACTTACCTGTTTGTTGGATGTTGTAGTCAAACAACTAGTGAATCCAATCCAACAACGTCCCACAATACCTACCTTTGTGCTTCATCATAAACCAGAACAATGACAAATCAAGAAAAAAAATGACATGTGTTACAACGTATATCATTTCATCGGAAATCATAAAGTCTAACTCATGGAGGCGGGTGGGAGGGATAAAATGTTGCCAAGTCCATATCCAAGGAGAGCACTCAATCCACCTCTGAAAGGGGTCATGAAAATTCCAAGGTTCAGAACACTGACTCTGAGGGCTGGTAAACTGACCACCCTGGGCGTCTTCACACTTTGAAGGGATTAACAAGGTTCTAGAGGATGACTAGCAAACTCTTAAAGGAAAGTTGAAACACGAAAAAGATAGACTTGAACTCGTAGTTTTCAACCAACCTTTGTGTTCTAGGGTTTGCCTCAGAGGAATCTCAACGTAACAGACATACTTCCCAACTATACCTTTAATGAGATAACAAGGCAAAGTAATAACAGGTAGCTGGGGAAAAAGGTCATGAGAATCCTTCTTTAGGCAAACAATATTCTTACTCCTATCAAAATCCGAGCATAGTGGTGGTTGATAGTCTTCTACATAGAATGAATCCAAGTGTTCAGAGGACTACTCATCAAAACACTCAAGGTAAGGCCGGAATTCATCAGTAAAACATGGTATTAGGTCGACCTTGGGTGTTTGGGGAGCATCGATAGATATATCATTTCCTTGTTGCCACTGGTCAAGATCATAGATAATATGTCGTGATAACTTTAAAGGCAACAGTTGGGAATGATTCTCAGTGTCATAAATGGGGTCCGTACCAAAACCAATTACATCCCATTTACATCTTCCAACATGTATGAACTCATCAATATCAACTATGTTAGTATCAGTATCATAACATGGAGGATTCAAAACACTCATATGCTCATCCATCTCCTCCTCTTTTCCCAAATCATAAAGAAGAAAATCATCAAAATTTTGGGGAGGAGGAAAACTTATCGTTTCTTCTTGTGCAGGAGCTTCGAGGACTTTGGTGTTTTCAGCATGCATTATTGTTTCATCCTCATGGATTGCCCCTTTGTCTTCAGGAATATGGCAAGGAGTATTTACCTTTTTCGGGGATTCCATTTCTCCTTCACTCTCTGAATCAAGGAACAAGGTATCATCAAAGTCTTGAAAAGGGAGGCAACTAACCTCATCGTCTTGTTAATGTGCAGGTGAAAAAATCTTGTGGACTGCTTCATCAAGAGGAGGAGCACAGGTTGATTTTTCATCGTCTTGTTCAGGTTGTAGCTCCTCAACTGCGTTTTCAATGATTCTTTGCTCTTGAAAAACCTCATCAAGAGCCTTCCCATTAGTATTTTTTTGGTCAATAATTTGTTTCCCTTTTTATTGAAAATCATCAGTAGAAATTTCAAGGGAATCTAACTTCTCCAAATCATTGATTTCGCTTCCTAGGGAAAAAAACGTTTTTTATTCTGGACAAAAGGATATTTTCCTCGATTTGTAAGGCCATGTTACCAACTTCATGGAGTGTCTTTGGATTCGCTTTACTCAGGAGAGACCCCAAATGCACTAAGAGTGCATCGGTAAAGAGATATATGAGGTCCTTATCCTTAGGATAATGGTCTTTAGGAAGATGGTACAACAAACCCTCAAATCTATTTCGGAAGTTCCAAACAATCTCATTTTTAGCTTGTCTTGCGTACTGGAGTCTTTTTAGAAATGTTTGGATCTCTTCCAAAATTTATGCCCCACTCTTTGAGGAATACTTCTTCTATTTGGTTCATGGAGGTGATGTTAGCATTGAGAAGCTCATCATACCACTTTTTAGCATTCCCGTGAAGAGTGGTGGGAAAAATTTCCAACACTACATCTTTAGCATCATCATCGATAGGATGGAGTCCCAAATAAGAGTAAAATTCATTCATATGAAAGTCATCTCTTTCCCCATCACTACCAGTGAATCTAGGGAGCCATCTTTAGGATATCGGGGGCATTTTTCATGGGTATCCTAGGATTTTTCTCATGTCTAAAGGCTTGTAGTTCCTGGGATCCCATTGTGAAGTCATTGTTGGCTTCGTCATCAGTGGATTCGCCAGATAATTTTCTTGAAACTATCAAAAGATAAGGGAAAACACCCTAAGTGGAGTCGCCAGGTAAGATTGTAAGATGAAACTCTAGAAGCAAGGCTTATCGAAAAATGTCGTCTTGAGGAGAATTGACTCAGTGTTCCCCTGCAACGACGCCAAAATGTTATCGCACAGTTTGTAGCTAGGATAAAAGGCTATAAGATAGAAGGCCAAACTGGTGTAACAGGAACCAATCGCACCCAATGTCACCACAATGGGATGATTATTTCTCTTTAGGGAGGTTAGTCCTAGGGGAGACGTCCCCGGTGACCTGGGGTTTTGAAGAGGCAAAAGGATAATAAGACAAAGATAAGGTTTCCCCCTTCATAAGTCACCACCCAAACAGATAGTCCGACCAAAGGCCAATTTAAAAAGTAAAACCGCCAAATAAGTGTACCTGCCTGGAACAAAGCAACAACAAAATGATATGTGCAAGCTATTTCAATGGGTTAGTACTTCATAAGACTATGGATAAATACATATAATCAATTAGTAATAAATGTTGATGAAGTCAATGTTTATCAATATCAATGAAAAGTTATAACACTTCACCAATAAATATTGGAACAATGTAGCATTCAATGTAACCAATCAACACCTTATTCAATTAATGCCTAAACCATCATTCAAGTGCTCTTAAGACAAAACGTTGCTGCATTAAAGATGAAATAACCAATGATGACACCAACAACTAGGGTTAGTGAGTTATTTAAGTTTTAGGGTTAGAAATTCAAATGGTTTTAAAGTATTTATATCAAGTTCTACTTCAACGCTTGAGGTCTTAGGATCAGTGCCTTAGGGTTTAATGGAGTCAATAATGAAGGACGCAAGAGTTAAAGGAAACAAAGACTAAGGACAAGAGGGAGAAGTTTTGAGGTGTTTCTAAGGCAAGGCCTCAAAATCAAAACCCTAGGGGAGAGAGGCTGACTCTGGTGTTGCTACAACAAGGCCTCGTGCTCTCTCCTCCTTCCTTAGATCAACTTGGAAAAACAACTAGCTCAAATGAAGCACAAAATCAAGACAAGAAGGCTTAATGAGGGAGAGTGTTGCTACAAGGCTCTTTCACCAAACCCTAAAATAATAATGGCCCTAAGTGTAGATAACCTAGGCTTTGGATGTCTTCTTCCTCTTGAATTCTAAATGGTATGGCTATCATAGGAGATGAAGAAAAAGGAGTGTAGCTACAACTAGTCTCTCTTTTTCTTCTTCAATGGCTGAAAGTTTCTCTATCAGGGAACATGAGACAAGAACCTACTTGTGTGCTTGTCACCTAGGGTTTTGATTCAGCAAAATTTATAAACATATGCAAGGAATTAGACTACAACCATTCATTCAAGAAGTTTTGCAGAAAAGTGCTTACAATTCATCAAGAAATAACCATGCAAACCCTAGTTGTAACACCTTCCTTCAAGAGAAATGCCAAAATATGCCAAGAAATGTCTTCCTTCAACAAGTGCACCTCCTTAAATCAGCCAATAACCCAATATATGGCTCAAATTTTAGACCTCACCAAGTGGTGAGTGAGTGATGATGAAAAAATGAGAGTCAAAATCCCTCATTTATACAAAACCTTGACCTAATTTTACATTTTAGGTCAGGTAAAAAGGCCGACAAGGCCATAATATCAAATCATATTGTTTTTACATTAAATTATCAAATCTAAACCCTAATCAAGCAAAAAGGTAAGACGTCACCCCTTTCTAGGGTGATGTTAGCCCCTATTAGGGCAAGTGCAGCCTCCTGAAGCAAGACGTTGGCCCTTTTTGGGCTCCTCCAAGATGCCACATGTGCCAACTGCCCTATCCATCTGCCATCATGCTCATGATGATGGCATAAGCCTCCTGGTGATGTCCTAGGCCATATAGAGCCAACGTCCCACTGAAAATGGGTCAATCCCCCTAATTTTAGCTATGTCGGGGTGCCTCTAGTGGAACATCATATTCTTCTCTGGTAATCAACCTATGTCCCATCTCTGCCCCCTAATGGAGTCTCAACATCCATCTGGTGGGCTCTTCATCCCCATGGAGGTCTAAACTGATCATCTCCCCATGTGTACCGATCCAAATGGTACCTGTCCATCGAGCATGGTCCTACACATCAAAGGCTACGCCCTCCACGGGCTCATCAGTCACAGGGATCATAAAAATGTCAATCACATCTCATCATCAATATTATTAAACATATGCACAAAATCCCTAATACATTAATCAGTAGTTCAAAGATGTTACACAAGCCTGCAATACAAGTCTGGAGAAAGAGACAAGGCATCCTATTGGGCTAGTGTCCACAGGAAAAGGAAAGTTCTCGAAAAGACCTCATCCAAGCCATGTAAATGGGTGATGTGGTCAGTGGATGTCCAAGCATGTGGGTGTAGTGAAGGCCAAGGATGCAAAAGTGTTACCTGTGGGTGCCTTTTTAGAAGGCAATTTGTACCTATCATGGATGCATTCTTTCCAAGCCCATTCTTGCCTTTATTCTTTTTTTCTTTTTATTTAAGAGCTAATCAGGGGAAAATGCCTTGGCATGGTAACCAGAGCTGACAACGTTACCCACAAGTACTTTCACATAGATGAGAAGGCTGGCTCGTGATGAGACCCCCTTTCCCTTGGCTATGCAACCAAGGGTCACTTCCCTGACATGGTAACTAGCTGGTGGCAATGTCATATTGCTAGGTAACCATGGTCCTAATAGGTTGGCTCGTTATGAGACCCCATATCCTCTTACTAGGTCTTGTTTTATTATTTTTTCGGGTCCCTCTTGTATCTTGCTGAGAAGCCTTTTATTGCTTTCTCGAGGATCCCTAGGTGAAGCATCTCAAGGTTTGATTCTTAGGCTTTTATCTTTTACCAGCTTGATTTTACCTTCTGGGCCTTTAGCCCCTTCTTTCCACGAGGTAAGGTGTAGTCCTGAAAAATAGGTCAACCCAATGCCCGGACAAGGGGAATGGGATAAGTGAGCGGGAATTAAGATGAAGAAGTGGTGCTATGATGGGAGCGGATGATGGATTTTCATAAATCCCCTCAGTGGAAAACCAAAACCTACAGATATGGGTTTGCTAGGGCACCCTCTCAATCCCCCCAAACATGGTCAAGTGGGCAAATGTAAGATCGAAGTAGTTGTTAGAAATAAAAGGAATCAGATGCATACATTTAAAGGTTTTAATGATCAAATGCGACACATACCATGATACCTCTTTTGATACAGGACCAAACCGATGGTGATGGATATTGCTGCTACTGACAAGATAAAGACGATGGAGGAAGAAAAGGTGGGCTCTCCAGGTCCATGCTCAGGTCAATCATTCTCTCGGTACTCCATGTCTAGGACCTGTGGGCCTCGAGACATGATCTCCTAGTTATCCCTGAAAAGTAGGGATAACATCTTGCTCCAACTTGGGGACATGTGCTCACCATAGAGCGCATGAGAACCTCATCATCTCTAACATAACCTACAGTCCTGCTTGATCTCGAAATAAGAATCAGTAACAAAATGGGGTGGTAATGCCACCCCAGCATATATATATATAAAGCAATAAAAAAATATGAATAAAACTACTTACCTGTACTTACCTGTTTGATGGATGTTGTAGTCAGACAACCAATGAATCCATTCCAGCAACATCCCACAATACTTGCCTTTGTGCTTCATCATAAACCAGAACAATGACAAATCAAGCACAAAAATGACATGAATTAGAGCGTATATCATATCATCGGAAATCATAAAGTCTAACGCATGGAGGTGGATGGCAGGGATTAAATCTTGCCAAGTCCATATCAAAGGAGAGCACTAAATCCACATCCAGAAGGGGTCATGAAAAGTCCAAGGTTCAGAACACTAACTCCGAGGGCTCATAAACTAGCCACCCCAGACGTCTTCATACTCTGAAGGGATTGACAAGGTTCTAGCGGATGACTGGAAAACTCTTAAAGGAAAGTTGAAACACGAAAAAGATAGACTTGAACTCGTAGTTTTCAACCAACCTTTGCATTCTAGGGTTTTCCTCAAAGGAAACTCAACGTAACAGACATACTTCCCAACTATACCTTTAATGAGATAACAAGGAAAAGTAATAACAGGTAGCCGGGGAAAAAGGTCATGAGAATCCTTCTTTAGGCAAACAATATTCTTACTCCTATCAAAATCCAAGTGTAGTGGTGGTTGATAGTCTTCTACATAGAATGAATCCAAGTGATCAGAGAAGTACTCATCAAAACACTCAAGGTAAGACCTAAAATCGTCAGGAAAACATGATATTAGGTTGACCTTGGGTGTTTGGGGAGCATCGGTAGATATGTCATTTCCCTGTTGCCACTAGTCAAAATCAAAGATAATCTGTCATGATAACTGTAAAGGCAACAGTTGGGAATGATTCTCAGTGTCATAAATGGGGTCCATACCAAAACCAATTACATCCCATTTACGTCTTCCAACATGTATGAACTCATCAATATCAACTATGTCAGTATCAATATCATAACATGGAGGATTCAAAACACTCATATGCTCATCCATCTCCTCCTCTTTTCCCAAATCATAAAGTAGAAAATCATCAAAATTTTGGGGAGGAGGAAAACTTATCGTTTCTTCTTAAGCAGGAGCTTCGAGGACTTTGGTGTTTTCAGCATGCATTATTGTTTCATCCTCATGGATTGCCCCTTTGTCCTTAGGAGTACAGCAAGGAGTATTTACCTTTTTCGGGGATTCCATTTCTCCTTCACTCTCTGAATCAAGGAGCAAGGTATCATCAAAGTCCTGAAAAGGGCAGCAGCTAACCTCATCATCTTGTTGTTGTGCAGGTGAAAAAATATTTTGGACTGCTTCATCAGGAGGAGGAGCGCAGGTTGATTTTTCATCGTCTTGTTCGGGTTGTAGCTCCTCAGTTGCATTTTCAATGATCCTTTGCTCTTAAAAAAACTCATCAAGAGCCTTCCCCTTAGTATTATGTTGGTCAATAACTTGTTTCCCTGCATCATCAGTAGAAATTTCAAGGGAAGCTAACTTCTCCAAATCATTGATTTCGCTTCCTAGGGAAAAAACGTTTTTTATTCTGGACAAAAGGATATTTTCCTCAATTTGTAAGGCCATGTTACCATATTCATGGAGTATCTTTGGATTCTTTTTACTCAGGAAAGACCCCAAATGTACTAAGAGTGCATTGGTAAAGAGATATACGAGGTCCTTATCCTCGGGATAATGGTCTTTAGGAAGCTGGTACAACAAACCCTCAAATCTATTTCGAAAGTTCCAAACAGTCTCATTTTTAGTTTGTCTTGTGTACTGGAGTCCTTTTAGCAATGTTTGGATCTCTTCCAATCTTATGCCCCATTCTTTGAGGAAGAATTCTTCTAGTTGGTTCATGGAGGTGATTCTAGCATCGGGAAGCTCATCATACCACTTTTTAGCATTCTCGTGAAGAGTGGTGGGAAAAATTTTCATCACTACATATTCAACATCATCATCGACAGGATGGAGTCCAAAATAAGAGTGAAATTCATTCATATGAAAGTTAGCTCTTTCCCCATCTCTACCAGTGAATCTAGGAAGCCATCTTTCGGATATCGAGGGCATTTTTCGTGGGTATCCTGGGATTTCAATCATGTCTAAAGGTTTGTAGTTCTCGGGATCCCATTGTGAAGTCATTGTTGGCTTCGTCATCAGTGGAGTCACTAGATAATTTTCTTGAAACTATCAAAAGATAAGGGAAAACAACCTAAGTGGAGTCGCCAGGTAAGCTTGTAAGATAAAACTCTAGAGGCAAGGCTTACCGAAAAATGTCATCTTGAGGAGAATTGACTCAGTGTTCCCTGGCAACGGTGCCAAAATGTTATCGCATAGTTTGTAGCTACAATAAAAGACTATAAGATAGAAGGCCAAACTGGTGTAACAGGAACCAATCCCACCCAATGTCACCACAATGGGATGGTTCTTTCTCTTTAGGGAGGTTAGGCCCAGGGGAGACATCCTCGGTGACCTGGGGTTTTGAAGAGGCAAAAGGCTAATAAGACAAAGATAAGGTTTCCCCCTTCACAAGTCACCACCCAAACAGATAGCATGGCCAAAGGCCAACTTAAAAAATAAAACCGCCAAATAAGTGTACCTGCCTGGAACAAAGCAACAGCAAAATGATATGTGCAAGATATTTCAATGGGTTAGTACTTCATAAGACTATATGATAAATACATATAAGCAATTAGCAAAAAATGTTGATGAAGTCAATGTTTATCGATATCAATGAAAAGTTATAACACTTCACCAATAAATATTGGAACAATGTAGCATTCAATGTAACCAATCAACACCTTATTCAATTAATGCCTAAACCATCATTCAAGTGCTCTTAAGACAAAACGTTGTTGCATTAAAGATGAAATAACCAATGATGACGCCAACAACTAGGGTTAGTGAGTTAGTTAAGTTTTAGGGTTTGAAAGTATTTAGATCAAGATCTACTTCAACGCTTGAGGTCTCAAGATCAGTGCCTTAGGGTTTAATGGAGTCAATAATGAAGGACGCAAGAGTTGAAGGAAACAAAAACTAAGGACAAGAGGGAGAATTTTTGAGGTGTTTCTAAGGTAAGGCCTCAAAATCAAAACCCTAGGGGAGAGATGCTCACTCTGGTGTTTCTATAGCAAGGCCTCATGCTCTCTCCTCCTTCCTTAGATCAACTTGGAAAAACAGCTAGCTCAAATGAAGCACAAAATCAAGACAAGAAGGCTTAATGAGGGAGAGTGTTGCTACAACAAGGCTATTTCACCAAACCCTAAAAGAAAAATGACCCCAAGTGTAGATAACCTAGGCCTGAGACGTATTCTTCCTCTTGAATTCTAAATGGTGCGGCTAGCATAGGAGAGGAAGAAAAAGGAGTGTAGCTACAGCTAGGCTCTCTTTTTCTTCTTCAATGGCTGAAAGTTTCTCTATCAGGGGACATGAGACAAGAACCTACTTGTGTGCTTGTCACCTAGGGTTTTGATTAAGCAAAATTTATAAAAATATGCAAGAAATTAGACTACAACCATTCATTCAAGATTTTTTGCAGAAAAATACTTACAATTCATCAAGAAATAACCATGCAAACCCTAGTTGTAACACCTTCCTTCAAGAGAAATGCCAAAATATGCCAAGAAATGTCTTCCTTCAACAAGTGTACCTCCTAAAATCATTCAATAACCCAAGATAGGGTGCAAATTTCAGACCTCACCAAGTGGTGAGTGAGTGATGATGAAAAAATGAGAGTCAAATTCCCTCATTTATACAAAACCTTGACCTAATTTTACATTTTAGGTCAAGTAAAAAGGTCGACAAGGACATAATATCAAATCATATTGTTTTTACATTAAATTGTCAAATCTAAAACCTAATCAAGAAAAAAGGCAAGATGTCACCCCTTTCTAGGGTGATGTTAGCACCTATTAGGGCAAGTGCAGCCTCCTGAAGCAAGACGTTAGCTCTTTTTGGGCTCCTCCAAGCTGCCACATGTGCCAACTACCTTGTCCATCTGCCAACACACTCATGATGACTTCATAAGCCTATTGTTGACATCCTAGGACATATAGAGCCAACATCCCACTGAAAATGGGTCAATCCCCCTAGGTCCAGCTGTGTCGGGGTGCCTCTGGTGGAATGTCCTCTTCTTCTCCGGTGCAAAGTCTCTAATCAACCTCTGTCCTATATTTGCCCCATGATGGAGTCTCAACATCCATCTGGTGGGCTCTTCAGCCCCATGGAGGTCCAAATTGATCATATCCCCATGTGTACCGGTCCAAATGGTACCTTTCCATCAGGCATGGTCCTGCACATCAAAGGCTACGCCCTCCATGCGCTCATCAGTCACAGGGATCATAGCAATGTCAATCACATCTCATCATCAATATTATTAAACATATGCACAAAATTCCTAATACATCAATCAGTAGCTCAAAGACGTTACACAAGCCTACAATACAAGTCTTGAGAAAGAGACAAGGTGTCCTATTGGGCTAATGTCCACAAGAAAAGGAAAGTTCCCGAAAAGACCTCATCCAAGCCATGTAAGTGGGTGATGAGGTCAGGGGATGTCCAAGCATGTGGGTGCAGTGAAGACCAAGGATGCAAAAGTGTTACCTGTGGGTGCCTTTGTAGAAGGCAAGTTGTACCTATCATGGATGCATTCTTTCCAAGCCCATTCTTTCCTTTATTCTTTTTATTCTTTTATTTGTTTTTGTTGTTTATTTAAGAGCTAGTTGGGGGACACTGCCTTCGCATGGTGACCAGAGATCACAGTGTTACCCACAAGTACTTTCATAGAGATGAGAAGGTTGACTTGTGATGAGACCCCCTTTCCCTTGGCTATGCAACCAAGGGTCACTGCCCTGGCGTGGTAACCAGCTGGTGGAAATGTCATACTGCTAGGTAACCATGGTCCTAATAGGCTGGCTCGAGATGAGACCCCCTATCCTCTAACTATTTCTTGTTTTATTATTTTTCCAGGTTCCTCTTGTTTCTTGCTGAGAAGCCTTTTATTTCTTTCTCGGGGATCCCTGGCCGAAGCATCTCGAGGTTTTATTCTTAGGATTTTATCTTTTACCAGCTTGATTTTACCTTATGGGCCTTTAGTCCCTTCTTCCCACGAGGTAAGGTGCGGTCCTTAAAATAGGTCAACCCAATTCTCAGACAAGGGGAATGGGATAAGTGAGTAGGAAGTAAGATGAAGAAGTGGTGTTATGATGGGAGTGGACGATGGCTTTTCAGAAATCCCCTTAGTGGAAAACCAAAACCTACAAATACAGGCTTGTTAGGGCACCCTGTCAATCCCCCCAAACAAGTTCAAGTGGGAAAATGTAAGATCCAAGTAGTTGTTAGAAATAAAAGGAATCAGATGCATACATTTAAAGGTTTTAACGATCAAATGTGACACATACCATGATACCCTCATGAAGCAAGAACCTCTTTTGATACAGGACCAAACCGATGGTGATGGATGTTGTTGCTACTGACAAGATAAAGACGATGGAGGAAGAAAAGGTGGGCCCTCCAGGGCCAGGCTCAGGTCAATCCTTCACTCGGTACTCCATGTCTAGGACCTGTGGGCCTTGAGACATGATCTCCTAGTTATCCCTGAAAAGTGGGGATAGCAGTGCCACATGGCCATCCCATATAGAGAATTTAACATAGAGTTATGTGTAGAGGTGCATGCATGTGTTGGGTTGTATTCTCAACCCAACAATTTGATCCAATGGGTTAAATTTTTTGTTGGGTTTTAAATTTCATTTATTGTACTCCTATGTTTGGCATTTTCACTTGGCATTCTGTCCATCCCTTTGTTGAACTCCACCTCTACAATATTTTTTCATTAAGGCCAATAGTTTTGTAGTCTTGTTCGGTTAGTGTTCAGATTGAAGAGTACCAAATTCGTTCATCTACTTGAAAGGTTGGGAGATTTGGTTATGACCCAGATTATATTGAGAATGAAATGAGATACAAACAAAAATATAGTAGAGAACATAGAAATATACTGAAACCCAACTCTACTAATGAATAAAATAATAGAATATTGTAGAACACAAACTGACTAGAATGGTGGTAACTTATATATGAAGAGAAAGAGATGTTGGCTATGCTCATTCACAAAAATATGATTACAAAGAGGCTGAAAAAGGTTTGTTTATCATGAATCCTAAAAAATAAAGAGGCAAAAACCCTAAACATCAAAAGTATTGAGAGCCACGAGGTGGTTAGTTGATACATCAAAATCTCGAGGGTGCACCATTTGCATACGATCTTTGTCTGAGGATTACAACATTTTTTGTGGGCTAGGGCATGCCATCGCAACCCCCAACCCCCCAAATGTCTGAAAAACACCATTTAGGGCCTCAAAACGACCCCATAAGTTTAGGACCCGAAAAAACATAGAAAAATTGCCAAGAAGAGCTGGGAAACCATCAATATTCACATGGATCAATCCTCCCTCCTTAGGAAGAAATGGTCTCCATTGTGTCAAGTTCACTTATCATATGGGGAACTTCTGCTGAATTTGGATCCTAGTAAGCCACTTGCCTTGGTGAAGAAGTTTCCCTACTTTGATGACCCGATAGAGTTGTATGTTTTATTGGCAGGTAAATTTCACCTGTGTATCCATGATTCAATCAATTGTAGCCTATTCAAGGTAGTCGGGGTTGATTTCTGTAGGGGGAAATTTCTCATCTACCTCTTAGGTGTCTAGTAGAGGTGGAAAATATGGGCGAAAGAGATCTACATTAAACACTGGATGTAGGCCAAGGAATGGGGGAATACTTAATTCAAAATCATTCTCACCTACAACCTTGGTGATGGTGTAAGGTCCATATCAAAGTACGTGAAGCTTGCAATGGGATCCTGAAAGGTGCTCTTTCTGCAAATGTAATCAAACTTTATCACCAACTTGAAACATGTGTGGAACCCAATGTTGGTCATGTCATTCCTTGTACTTGGAATTATCTTTATGCAAAATTTCATGGACTTGTTGGTGGATGTGATGAATCCTTTCAAAACATCTCGCTACCTTGTCATCCTCATTTTGAGTATGGGGATATTCTTCTTGTGTGTGTGCAATGGGAAGAGATACATCAATTAGGTCCAATGGTTGGAACCCCAAGCACATTTGAAAAGGGTTATGGCCAGTAGATATAAGAAGGGCTTGATTGTAGCTATGTTGAATATAATGAAGAATATCATCACATGTGTCGGGATGTTTGGAGTTGTACATTCTCAAGATATGCAAAATCATCATGTTGACTACCTCCATCTATCCATCGGTTTGTGGATGGAAGGTAGTTGATTTGGTGATTTTGGTGTCCATCAATGACCACAAACTAGACGAGAATGTGATCAAGGAAATTATATCTTGATCTGAAATAGCAGTCTATGGTAGCATAAAATAAACCCAAACACGCTCGAAGAAGATCTTAGCAATGGCATCGGTTTTGATACTCTTCTCATAGGGTGTCAAAATTTCCATCCTAGAGAATCGATCAATGACCACAAAGACACAGTCATTACCATGTTTGGTTGAAAGTATACTATCATGTAATCCATGGAGATGGAATCTTAAGGCCTATTAGGAGTAGGAAGAGGGGTGTATATCCCTTGTTTTTTAATGGAGGGTTTTGCAATGGCACATGTAGTGCATGATATGATATATTGGCTTACATATTGTTGAAGATTTGACCAATAAAAATACTTTTGCAGTACTGCCACTATTTTTTCAACACCAAAGTGCCCGACCAGTTGACTGTAATGAGCTTCCAAAATAAACGTTGCATGCTCTCTTAAAGGAATGTAGAGATGGATTAGATGGCATAACATTCCATCATGAAGATGAAAGTATACAACTGGGGTGGTTGCACCTAGTGTTCGATATGCCTCAACAAAGTCAGGATTTTTATCATATAATTGGGACCACCCTGAGGTCTCATGCCTACAAGAGTTGAGCACCATGATTAGTGTTGTAAATGGAGGTCGATTGAGGCAATCATAAACTCGATTGGTTTTTCCCTTCCTATACTTGATGTTCAAGTTAAATTTTTGCATGTATGTGGACTACTTATGGTGGTGGTCATTATGTAACTTCCCTTGCGTCTACATGAACTACAGAGGATTTTGATCAACGTGGATGATTATTTCCTTTTGCAAAATGTAATTCTTCCATTGTCGACATGCTTACATGACAAAGGACTACATCTCCTTGTCATAGGTGGGATACCTACAAACAACATCAGATAGTGTTTCACTATGAGATAATTGGATGTCCCTGTTGAGTGAGGACGACATTGATAGAATAGTTTGAGGCATTTGTCTTAATATCAAATGGTTGTTGTATATTTGGAAATGTGAGGACAAGTTTAGAATAGAGGTGATGTTTTAAATCTTGGAATGATTTATGAAGTGATTCAAACCAAGAAAACTTGGCTTTATCTCCCCCATTGGTCACTTAACTTAAGGGCCAAGCTATATGAGATGACCCCAACACAAACCTACGATAGAATTGGCAAGGCATAAAAATATTCAAAAATTTGTTAGAGTCATTGGAGCTAGTCAATCACGAATGACTTGGATCTTGGTTGTGTCCACATGCACCCCATGTTCATCTATGATGTATATTAAGTATTGGATTATTTGCATGTTGAATTATCATTTCTCCAATTTGGCATATAACTTGTGTTGTCGCAGGGTGCTCAAGACCTATTGAATGTGTTGCAAATGCTCTTCCTAGGTCCAACTAAAGATGAGGACGTCATCCAAATAGATCACCAAAAAATATTTTGTGAACGATCGCAAGATATCATCCATAATCCTCATGGATGTCGCTGGAGCATTAGTCAATACAAAATGCATGAAAAAATACTCAAAGAATCCTTCTTTATATTTGAAGGTTGTCTTCCATACATTAGTTGATTCTATCGGAGCCTGATGATAGCTCGACTTTATATCAATCTTGGTGAAGAAATTGGCACCCTTGAGCTAGTCAATATGAGGGATTGGGTATCAGTTCTTGACACTGATTTTATTCAAGTCTCTATAATCAATATAGATTCTCCATTTTCCATCCTTCTTTTGCACCAATAGAATTAGGCTCCCACAAAGGGAGGATCTTGGTCAAATGTGGCCCTTGTAGATGAGCTCATGAATTTGATGCTTTATTTTCTTATTCTCCAAAAGGGAGCATCTATATATTGGACTAATGGGAAACGGAGCACCAAGTATCAAATCAATGGAATGTTTGAATTGAAAATGTGCGATGAAGAGGGGTTACTGCTACCATTCCCCTTATCGTTGGGAAAATGTTGAAGAAACGATCAACAAACACCATTGCATGGCATCATACTCAATCCATATATCTCAATCTATCAATCCATCTATGTGTGGATAAGGAGGATAGGGACAAGGCAGAGACATGGGAGCTGAAACCAATAGATATATTCTAGGTTCACTCATTAGTTAGTGGTAATATCATGCATCAAAGTCAGTTGTGAGTACTCAAGATCCATTCTTCAGCAATCAATAGGGAAGAATAAGGCGGAAATCCTAAAAATCAAGTGACCAAATGAGTTAGCAAAGGAAAAAAGGGTTGACCACTATAAAAAAAGGAATGATAAAAGATGGGGGCATTCCATTCAATTGGTGTATAAGATTGGTAGGAAACTCCCACTATTATTTATTTGTGGTGTGGTTCGCAATCGTCGGTCATTCACTGATTGCTTTTTCTTGTTCAGAGCTAGTGAGGCCCATCATCTTACATATGCACCCCTACAGGTGAAGTGAATAAGTATTTATATTCCTCTACAAGCTTGTCCACTTTTTTTGTTGTGTAGAGAGACCTTATATCTAAGTTGTAGTGGTCATAGTGACATGTCAATCCCCTTCTAACTGAAACATGAAGAGGACAAACTTCACATTCTGTGAGATTACTTTTTGGCATTGTTTTTCCGAGATCAATGAAAATGAAGCAGTTGGAACTACATTGAGTACCTGGTAGGGCTGACCCTATAGAGTGATAATGAAACTACGGGGTCGAGACTCATAAAAAACATGAAGTTTCCACATATAATTTTGTCCTAAAATATCGTCACAAACTTCAAGTGGGGAAGCACCACACAATACCTCCTCTATGAACGGATTAATGTAATAGGACAAGCAACACTTCTAGATAACACAAAGGTATAATATCTATCTCAACCAACCAATGGTGAATGGTTGGGGGTGTGTCATCATCGACAAATTCAAACTCTTGATGTCCTTGGTTGAGAGCATGTTCTTTTGGCTCCGACTATCAACAATGAAATTCACTAGGGTTCCCTTCACCCACATCTGTGAATGGAGGAGGCACTCCCCTTTCTCAAGCTCCTCTGACTCGTCTGGTTGGATTTTTGCGGTTTCAATGTTAGCACTAGGTTCCGCATTGATGATCCTCTTTCTCTTATCCTACTCCAAATCATAGTTTGAGTCAGGTTCTATATTTTTTTCTTTAATCTCAACCAACAGTGAACTCACAACACTTTCTAGTGTCCTTCTTTGTCTTCATTTTACCCTTCTTTTCCCGCGAATTGGACAAGCTCTCTTGAGGTTGGAATTCCTTGATCTATCCCTTTTTTTTTTAGTTAGGGCCACATTTTCCATGCTTCTATTGTTGCATATTTTCATACCTAAACTCTCGCTTATTCTGCTTCTTAAATTCTATTCGATTTTGACAACATATCGATAAGAAACTCTCATTGAGGAGATGTCCAAGAAATCCATATATATTTGGATGGACTTATGTAGGAAATTGTGGTACCTCAAAACTAGGTGTTGTTGGGAGTCTCTGATACCCAACTTTGAGTGTAATGTATGAAATATGTTAGTGTACTTTGACATTGTCTGGTCTCTTTCCTAACGCAGATTCATCCATGTCGTGTACTGGTCATCATATTTTTTGATAGGATAGAACTACACCTTTAGGGCATCAAAAAAATCCTCCCAAGCGGTTCATGTCCCAAATTCCATAAACTCATCTTTGTTATGTCTCTCCCAGTAACATTCCCATGAATATTTGACATGGTGGGGGATTTAAGAACAGAAAAAGTGATCTTTTTAGTGTCATAAAAATTTTGAACATAGTAATACCCTTCTAACAGATTTGACCATTTATCCAAATAATATTCATCAATATGGCCTTAAAATTAGGACATATCAAATTTTACTTGTACCTTAAAGGGTGTCAAACCTCCAAAATGTCTAGTTGTTGAAGGTGCCTCGACTGTTGTCGAAGGATATGGGAAAATTGTTCCATCATCGCATCCCAGTATCACGTGGGGACTTCCTCAAGAAACATTTTGAAAGGACCTCATGCTATGTCTTCTTTCTTTTCTTCCACCATGGGAGGTTGATTGGGCCGATGAGAGCGGTCATCCCCAAGTAAAACTAGCTTGAGGCCCAACTCTCTATACATTTACCTTGTCTGGGACATGCATTGAGAAATAACAAGGAACGTATTTCTTTGATACCACAGATACAGATTCTATTGAGAATGAAATGATATAAAAAAATATATATAGCACATAACACAAAACAAATAGTGAAACCCAACTCTATTAATGAATAAAATAACATAATGTTGTAGAACACAATATGTCTAAAATGGTGGTAGCTTATATTTGAAGAGAAAGAGATGTTGGTTATGCTCATTCACAAAAATATGATTACAAAAAGGCTAAAAGGGGCCTTTTATCATGAAGCCTAAAAACAAAGAGACAAAAACCCTAAACATCAAAACCCTAACCCTAAAAGATGAAATGCCAAAAATATTGCAAGCCTCGAAGTGGTTGGTTTATACGCCAACTTCTCGGGGAGTGCAACTTTTGCATACAATCTCTCTTTGGGGTGCACAATAGCTCATTGGAAAGAAATATCTGAGGATTGAAAATTTTGGCTAGGGTGAGGGCATGCCATGGTAACTCTTAGACTCCCAAATGTCCAAAATACACCATTTAGGGCCTCAAAACAACCCTAGAAGTTTTGGACCCTAAAAACTGTAGAAAAATTGCCAAGAAGATAGAGAATTGTTGATTTAGTGGAAGAGGTGGGAAACCACAAATATCCACCTGGATCAGGTTATATCCTCAAAACTTGATCCAAATTCATTATAGAATCAAATGGAAGAATAAATATAACAAATAACATGTTATTCCCCCCACAACTACCCACTCAAAATCTCCAATTCAAGATATTTTTAGTGGGTTCCCCCATTTAATTTTTTTGCAAGGTACTACATCACTACACTATTGAAAAGGTGTTGGCATAGGAAGTTATTTATTTTGCTAATACAGTCTGGATCAACATTCTTTATACTTATATACACATTTTGAGATTCAATTTCTCATCTTCTTTACTTGACTGATTGATTCATGTTTCTTGAAAATAATCATTCCGCTAGCTTTGCTCAATCACGCAAAAAAAAATTCACTAATCTGATTTCCCCAAGGAACTACCTGTTTGCTCACTCACTTCCAAAATCTAAGTCTAAATGGAAAAAAAAAACACACTCTAATAATATTTCGATAGAAACCTTTATGATAGTCATATCGGAAAGGGTTCTATCAGGATCATTAGTATTGGAGTATTCCTTACCACAAAAAATATTAGACCCCGACGAATCTAATCCGATGACCTGAGTTTACAACGTATTTTTTGTTGGTTGTTTTCACAGATGTGTCATTCAATCATTGGTTGGGAAATAGATGTCCAAATATAGCTAATATAATGTGTGCATAACCTATTATATTGGCAAATTTATGATATGGAAAATATTAATTGGCCTTTGGTTAATTAAATGAAACTCACTTATTTCCCTAATTCTCAATTTCTCAAAATAACACATTTCTTAAGGAAGGGAATACTCTTTGATATCCTTCTCTTCAGAGTTATAAAATTTCTCTAATATGTTAAACTTAGATTAAGAAGGTCTAATGACACACATATAACCCTTCTCGATAATATACCTTCGACACACAAATCAATGCTAAAAAGGGAATATTCATCGATGCATTTTTGTTAGAGTGCAAATCAATTCATGAACTTCCCCTCCCCTGACGGAAATAACTTTGAGGACTCACATATAACTATATCTACAATATTATACTCTCAGCATACAAATCAATTCTAGGAGGGGAATATTCTTTAATACCACTTCGTCAGAGTGTGAACTAATCTATTACCTTTCCCTCCCCTATGACAACGACTCTGATGACTACATTTTCAAATTTCGCTTTCCATGACTCTGATACACGGATTTGGGCGATCTTTGATTTCAAATCACATTAATGGTGAAGTAATGTTTTTTCCTTTGAACTGATCCTCATATGTAGATCATTCAATATGCTAATTAGGGTAATTTCATTCCTCAATAATAACCCTAAAACCATCATTAATGCCCTTTTTTTCTTCGTAAGTTGGTAAGACACTCTGCTTTGTGTTGATTGGCTCTGTAACGCATAGTAAACTCCATTTTCTATTGAATTTACAGGTATCTTGCTATTTCAAATTAATGTTTTATAATGATATTTTATGTATTTAATTGACTTGTTATTTCATACGGTAATCACAGGATACAAAACACACATTATAATGAGTCAAAATACCCGAAGATCTAGGAATTTAGTACCCTCTGCTCCAACCTCCACGTCTGAAACTTATGTTCATCTAGGAGAGGTTTTAGTGATAGATACCACTAATCATACTGGAGAATATAGTTTTCTCAGGTACGACGAGATATACAAAATTTTCAATACTAGGAATTTCCCTCCAAAAGATGAAAACCTTGATGTGTACCAGAATATCCAAAAGAGTGGTATTCACCTTGCGGCTGCTTGACCAACATTGTCCCCTTATAATGATGCATTGAAGTGGTTTTTTAAGTAGCTTGATTTGAAAATTTCCATGATTCGAGCAAGTTCAGAAGACAAATAGTTTCTCTGAGGCCTGAAGACATTAGTGTCAAATATTATTTTCCTGTGCCTACATGTTCTCTCAATGAGTCATTCTTAAAAGGATTTTCCCAAAGTAGTAAATCCCAACAAAATTAATGAAATATTGGTGGGTGGACGAAGATAGACCATTCAAACATGGGAAAAAACTAATTCCCACCTATGAGTTCAAAGCGCCATACAAAATGTTGATCACTATGTTGAACCGATTATATGGTAAGGTGAAAAGCACACATTTTCAGATGGATTGGTTACCCATGGCTCATATCATTGTTAATACATGAAAAAATCTTAGTTGGGTGGACATATTAGCTTTTAATATATGTCTCAATGTGAGGAATATTCAAAGTATGAAAAATCCCTATTTCTATATGTGTGCATATTTTATTGATGCTATATGTTGTTGCATATAACTTCCTAATCTTGGATGGAATTGGGATCAAGATAACCCCCATGTTCATGTTTATTGCTCCAAACTGTGGAGCATAAATTATAAAAGGTACTTCTATGAAATTTGTGACCATTTCCTTTCTCCTCTTTATATTATTGTTTACGGGTTCCTGAGGTAAAAAATTTCAAAGGAGGCTATGGATGGAATGAAAAGCATAGCAGATTGGTATCTAGGGAAACATCGCACCTATATCAAGGTATATGGAACTACTAGGGCCCCACATATCTTTCCATACTTTGTCCTAGACAGTATTTTAATGAGAGAAATTTTCTATCAAACCATAAGAATGGGGGTTACCTCTCTCCTATTGAGCAATAGTGAGAAACTTTGGCCTCTGTTTCCTATGCACATAGGAAGCTACACTATGTAAAATGTCCCATGTGCCATAAAAGAGGTAGAGGAATTACAAGAGTTATGTTTATGCATTGGAGAAGAAAGAGGACATGATCCACGTGAATTGGCAGTGATTCATGTTATATATGTAGGTCTTACCCATCCCACTATACATGTAGTTGATTTCAATGAAGAGATATTCAAAGGATTGTTGTTCTTCGATGAAGTGTTGCAAAAGTTACCTAGTGACTAATATATACATGAACTACAATTGGAGCAATAAGAAGAGATGAATGTTTTCCAGGAGCAATTTCAAATTCTTCTGCAAGACGATCAGAACAAATTAAACATCGAGAAATAAGAAAAAAAAAGGAATTAGAGCAAAAAATATTGAAGGTTGATGAAGAATATAAAAAAAACAAGCCGTAAAGAAGAAAAATGAAGAGGAACTAAAAAAGTTGGTCGAGGAAAAGAAAATGCAAAAGGAAAACGATACGAAATCCTATCAAGATTATCTTCAAAGGAGAAGAGATGAAGAAGAAGCTAAAAGGGTAGTTGATGAAGTGAAGGCACAAAAAAGAGAAAGTGAAATATTAGAAGTTGAAGAAGAAGCTAAAAGTATAGAAGATGATAAATTGGAATGGAAAAGAGATAAATAATTGAATGAGACTTAGGGCAGTCCATCAACTCCTCATTTGGGCATAGTAAACATTCCACCCCAAGAGTACACCCATGTTGTTCCATCCTAGGTAATTCAACTTTTTATTCACAAATACTTAGTTTTGATAGTGTTGTTGTACTTGTTGGAGACTTATACTATGATGACATAACTAAAATCATTGAGAAAGGATCAAACAAAAGAAAAAGAGGAGATTCAGCTAAACCCCAGTCATGCATGGGAAGAATCATTGAGTGGAAAGAAGGGTCAGATCCAAAAGAAAATGATATTCAGGAATCCTATGAACTTCATGCTTTCACAAGAGCAAATGCATTATCTGCTTATGAAGATATTGCAGCGCTAGTCAATGCAAGGAAAAAAATATCTAAACTCGAAAAGGAATTGAATATATAGAGGAACAATATGTCCATGGATATTCTCAAAAAAATTGAGGAGAAAGATAAAGTGCATAAGAAATAAATTGAGAAAGTTATGCAAGCCACACAAGATGAACTCACATTAGAGTTTGAGAGGGCTACTAGGACTGTTCAGACTCTTCACACTAAAGAGATAAACAAATCTTTGCAAACTTAGAAAGATGAGATAAATGTTGAATTTGAAGAAGAAGATATTGTCAGAACGAAACACCCATATTAAAGAGATCGAGTCTCTTTTAAACATAAGCTCTCTGAAGAAATAGAACAAATCAAGAAGAGGCATGCTCATGAATTTTCTAATTTGTAAACAGAGCAAGATGAATCCAAACTGTTGGTTGATCAACAAAATGACCATATTCTAGGACTAGAACAAGAAAAGGAAAATCTTGAAAAATATTTAGAAGAGAACAAAGAAACAAATTTTTCTTTGGAAGTATAAGAATAGAGACAATGGAGCTGAATGAAAAAATTAGATCTAAGAAAAATGAATTCCTATGTCTTCTAAATGATATGTAGGTTGAATAGGATGATCAAATAAGGCTAGAAGATCAAATAGATGAAATGAAAGATCAGTATCAGAAGGTGAATGATTCATTTTGACAAAATTATCAATTGGCAATGGGTATACAATGATCCCCCTAACATGTTTCCATTATATCCCATGAAAGAAAAGCTAAGAGACCAAGTCTTCTTTGACACATGGAAGTCTCTGATGAAGCATATTCATGCCAAGAGACAACAACCAAAGCATGAAAAAGGTTATGGAATATCTCATATGATCTCATTAAAGAATTTGGAATGAATGTGATGCCCCCCATTGATGAAGAATCACCTACCAAGGTGAGAATAACTGAGGTGGAAGATAAAAGAGAAATTAGTCGAGAAAATATTGAAATTTTGACTGAGGTGAATAAAGAAACTCTAGAGGAATATCTGTTGAAACTTGTCAGGTTGATCATAATGATCCAGAGATTTGTTAAAAATACAGCGTAAGAATTAAAGCGAGAGGTTTCTACCAAGGCTTTTGATGGAGAATTGGATATGGAAAAGATGAAATCATATAAGTTAAAGAAGACCATGGAATATTATTATCTCTGGAAGGAATATTGAGACTAGAAGCAATTGCAGAAAAGCTCATGATTATCTTATCTCTATAACTGATAATCATAGTCTAATCATAGACTAATCATAATCTATTTTTGTATTTATTACTTTTTTCTTTTGTAATCATAGTCTAAATTCGAATGCAAAGGGTTGCATTTGAACCACCCTTTACATATGATTATAGTCTCGGGAATGTAAATAGTCACTCAAATGTTATAAAATAGAGGATTGTAAATGAAAAGGGGCTTTTGATTTTGATTGTATCTTGAAAACACTATTACTATGCAATGAATTAAACAAGAGACATCTTTGGAAATTTTGGTACAAATGTGTATGAACAAGACTACTATTTTTATGCATATTTATTCTATGAATATATGGATTCTAGTATAATGAACTTTTTCTTAAACTATTATTTTGTGTGTTCATGTTGCCATGGTTTTCATTATGAGTGCAACAATAGTGTAATAAGTTGGTGAAGAAATTAATGGTATCTTGCTTACTACATCATCTAATTTATATATTCCTTGCTTTCATGAATTAATTATGTGCAACAAATACATCTTTTATTGTACTCATTAAAATAGTTCACTCCTGATCAAGATGGTGTAGAATAAATTAGGAATGCATATTAGATTAGTGAATAATCATTTTAGTTTAGTTTATGTTTTCACAGTTTTAATTCATCTAAGAACATTATATTCTCATATTCATATTTAGATAGTATTAGAGTGGCAACCAAGTCAATATTCCAGTCCGAAACGCTATCCCAAACAAGAGTGGGTCTAGTTGGGACCTGCCATCGGGTGTTCTCCCTTACCTTCTTGACTGGGCCTTTTGGACATGTCAAAAAAATTATCACACAAATATATTGTATAGAACACAATATTTTATCTAAACTCAAATTCAATTAATGAATGAAAAAAATAAAAGATCGTAGAATTCAAAGTTACATAACTAGCTAGAATGATGGTAGCTTATCTCTAAGAAGAGATGTGTTGAATACACTCATTCATAAGCAACCTACTACAAATAATCCAAGGATCCTTTTTATGAAAATCCCTAAAAGGAATAGACCCTAAACATCAAAACCATAACCTTGGGAGATAAAGCGACAAAATTGTTGTAGGTCCCTAGGTGCTTAGTTGATACAATAACTTCTTGAGGGAACAATTTTTACATACAATGTTTTTTGGGGGCTTGTGATAGAATGTTAGAAATATCTAACCGAGAACTACATCTAGCAAAATACCCTTGATGAACATGGAAGAAAAAAAACATTGTTTAAGGCCTCAAAACAACCCTGAAAGTTTAGGATCCAAAAAAACATGGAAAACTGCCAAGAGAGAAAACTATTGTGAGTAAGTAGAAGAGGTAGGTTGCCACTCATATCCACTTGGATCAATACCAATTCTCATATGTTTTATTTTGAGTGTTTAATGCCTAAGGGTGAGATTTGAGCTCATTGACATGCACTAAGCTCACTTTGTCCTTGGGAAGCAATTTGAAGGAAACATTAATGGATTTCAAGCCTGGAAATGATGGAAATGAGGCAAGACAAACAAATCAATCGCGATGGAAAAAATTTAGGCCTAATATTTATTTAATATCCTTCATTTTATGTGTTTTTTTCATGCTTAATTGAGAATGGTAATGCGTGTTTTCTATGTGTATCTTTTATCCTCCAAAATGTAGCTTATCTTCCCTTTGGTTTAGACTCATTGTTGCTAGCTCCATGTACTATTTGTTAAGATAAATATTACATGCATAGGCCAAACTTCATCTAACCTCTTGCATGCATTCAATTCTAAGTTCAATGTTTATATGTTTTTTTTTCCTTCGATTTTTTGTAGTCTATCATTGAAACTTTGATGCAAGATCTCATACCCATGTGTGCTTTATCTATGTGACTTTTCCTTGGATTTTTTTTCAAGTTATGATCGCAATCAAACCCTTGATTTTGGTCTTTGCAGATTAAGGAAAATGAAAGCCCCCAAAGCCCTTCCTCACTTCAATTTCCTTCCTTATAAATTAACCTAGCCTTAGCCCAACCTTTCTTGCATTTTTTTCACACTAGTGGGTGAATGTTAGTTATGGTGGTTTGGTGGTTTGAAAGCTCTTTTTCCAAGGACTTGTACGACATCCACATGACTCTAGATTTTATTATTTTGAGCTTGTATCATGGTGGAATTATCCCTTGATGGAATCAAGTATAAGTCAGAATGATATTTGCACTCTCCATATTATTTAAAATTATTTATGGGGTTTAATGTGATAGTATATATTGGTCCTTTGATTGTTTCTTTTTGTTTTACGTAATGAACCCTAGTTTGGACCATATTTATTGTTGTTGGATGTGATATATCTCTATTATTAATAGTGTGCTATGAATTTTTGTTGGTGCATTCAAAAAACTATTTTTATGTGCGGTTGATGACTCCTTATATATATAGTAAATATAATTTCACTTGGGGTATTTTGTCATCAAAGTGATTTTGTTACAACTATGTACAATTGCCTTATGTTATTGATTTCTCAAATTTTTGTCTTTCACCCTTTTATGGAAGTGGTATATATGTTTTTTGTGTTATGAGTACAAAAAGCATTGTAGGTACACATTTTTTATGTTAGTGTTAGCATCATATAGGTACTTCCGCATTGGCATGTGTCTAGCATGTGGAAGTCATCGAAAACCTTCTATTCTTGAGTTCACTTTAGTTTAAAAATATATATAAATTAAAGTTTTTTAATAGTTATTTGAGTTATTTAAGGAAAGTAATAAATGTAATTAGCATGTAATCTAAGCATGTAAATCTTAAGTGAGTGTGAGAATTAATCTCAACCATCAATCACTTTGGAGATTAGAAATAGATTGTAACTCGTGATTATAAAAGCAAGGTTAGTGTGAAGGAGGAAGACACTTGTGTTGAGAGAGTCAACATAGAGTCTCTTGGAGAGAGATCAAGGTGAGGATCTTTAGTGAGATTCCAAGATAGATAACTCTTGGAGAGATCAAGAGACCCTTGGTGAGAGACCAAGGTGAGGACCTTTGGTGATATGCCAAGGTCGGGATATTTGGTGAGATGTTAAGATTGTTGATACTGAGAGGGGGGGTGAATCAGTATCAAGTACAATTTAAAACCTTTTTCAACTTATACTTAAACCATTCAACTATATCCAATGAGCAATGAACAATAGTATAAGAGTTACACCAATACACCATAATACACCATGCACAATATATGAGAAATAATCAATAGTTATTGTTCAAGGGAAGTAATGACTTCCAAAGGTACCTACAGCTTCCAAATGTAAAGGGAGGGATAAACCTCCAAGAGGAATATACAATCCTCCAATATCAAGAGAGAGTTGAACTCTCCATCCTTTCCCCTTCCTTCCACCCAAGAATATATGAGAGATAATAAAACTTTACATTAAA
>ML794782.1:139262-168121 GCA_009831015.1 Picea engelmannii
CTTTCCCCTTCCTTCCACCCAAGAATATATGAGAGATAATAAAACTTTACATTAAATCATCACCATCAACCAATCATCACATAGAACCTGATAATACTTCCTGAGACTTCTTCAATTTTTGCAATTCTTCAATTCTTGGAGTACTCTGATCCTGTAGATAATATTAATCAATGTATTCTCTAAAAATCCTCCAATTTTCACTCCTTGAATCCTCCCCAAAAAGAGGTTATAGAAAGAATGGTAGACTTTATTCAATTCTGGTCTATTCAGAGGACCCAACTTGTACAGCATGCCCCGTGCTCAATATTTAACATCCGATTCTAAAAATTGCACAAAAGAAACTAAAATTTGTACTCTTTCCAATGGAAGTGGTCCCACTTAATTTTGATTTTGTATGAAGAAGTTATGACTATTTTACCCAGAACACCTGTTTATTGACTAGCTTCAAAACTGGTCACAAACCCTATCTTCCACAGAGTGTATCTCCGTAATTATAGTGAATCAAGAGATGAAATTTTTACCAGAGGTACCTTGATATGTATTCTAAATACCATATCGATTTCACCATCTGAATCGTTCTAGAAAAAAAGTTATAGAAAAAATGGTAAGATGACCTGAAAATAACATACCTTAGAACACATCACCAAAAGACTTCATCCTCCCTTGAAATATGGCCTTCTTTACTTCTTATTTCCTCTAAAATTCGACTTCTATCAAATGAATGTATAATGATGTTTATTTATACCATTTATTTCACTTCCTTTTAACATTAGGGCCGACCTGACACTTTCTTATTTTGTAATTATTTTCTTTAATTATCTTCAGGGCCTACATGTACTTCCTTCTTCAATTCACTTTGTCATCTTCAAAAATTTATTTCTCCTCAACCATGAGGATCCACGTGACGTGCCACATACCACTAGAAACAACATGATGTATACTATCCATTCATGCGTGTTGTATATGCATGTGCATTTTCCTTCATGTCCAAATACCTTTATCAATCTTGAGGTCCAAAAACCATGACTAGGGTTGACATCAATGACAACAACCAATATTCCAACAAAGATCATGTACCTTGATGAGAGATCAAGTTTGGACCTAGCAAAGAAGTATTTTTTCTAGTTTGGAGAGTGCAGAAGAAAAGAAGGACTTTTTCTTACACGAGAGTGAGGATATATCACTGGTTGGGTGAAGATATTTCATCCAAGTGTTGATATAGATAGGGTTGGATTATGAAGCGTTGTGATTCAAGGTGTTGGATAGGTGGAGAAGGAATTACATATAGAGATCGTATCGGTAAAGGAGAAGAGAGAGTAGAGGCATCTACAGGTGGGTTTCAGTTGATAGAAGCCAAAGGAAAGTGTAGCGTTGTATGGAAGGCGTCGTATAGTATTTTTGTACATTTTCATGATTTTTAGTGGAGATAGACATATATGTACATAGGTTTGTTGAAGGAAAGAAACATACACATAAAAAAGTGCGCCAGTATAGAGTCATACAACAACATAGACATTGTCAGGTTTTTCTATAGTGTATATAATCTTAATGGGCCATTTTCCCTGTTATGGGATCCTTGATTTGACCATAATAAAATCATCTTAGGAATGGTTTTCCCTCCAGGATTTTTCCATGGATTTATGCCCCAAAATATTGATGTCTTGTGTGTGATATTTTGGTTTCCTAGTTTATTCTTTTGCTACATGTTTAGTCGATTACGCAGTTGTTTTTTTATTATATAAAGTGATTTTATTTTGAGATAATTGTTAGGTGTTGGGTTGAAGTGGTAAGATCAACATGGTATCAAAGCAAGGTTTCTTTGATAGGGATCCCATCTCAATATGCAGACCGACATATCTATGAAATATAAGTGACCATGGGAGAGATTGAGTTCAGATATAAGGTTATAGGAGCATATCTATGGCATCAGGAGTGACAAAGTGGTTTCTTGAAGGACTAAGAACAAATCCACTATATTTTGTAGTAGATTTTTTAGACTTGTAGGAGATCTTAGCATATCTATAAACTAGCAGGCATAAATCGAAGGATTTGTTTCTGGGAAACAATAGTACTAAGGTAGAACATGTTTTTTTGTAGGTTTACACAGGTGTATGCGGTTCATAGAAGGGACAATTGTGTACATACATGAGATGAATTGGTGATAGTCGTGTACATACAAGGGTCATAGTGGTGACAGTCATGTATAGGGACATACAAGATAGTACAAAGGAAGTTTTAGCAGGAAATTATATTGAGTGTCATCCAAGTGGATATCGGTAGCCATCCACCTTTTCCAACTGGCTCAAAATAGTTTTCTAGCAATTTTGGCAATTTACTATTTTTAGCAGTTTTAACTTTCGGGGCCATTTTGAGGGCCCAAATGAGGTTTTTCAGGATCGAGCTTCCTAATGATAAATAAATAAATTATTGAGCCCCCAAAATTAATCTCCTCGACAATACCTTTCCAACGGGCTATCATACGCCTAAAACGGAGATCATATGCAAAAGTTACGACCCCGGGAAGTTGATGTACTAACTTACCCAAACGGGGCCCACATGACTTTTGGCGCTTAATCTCCTAGGGTTAGGTTTTTGGATGTCTGGGGTTTTTGGAATTCATGTTTATTGTAAAAATTCCTTCAGATCCTCATTGTAATAATCTTATGGCAAATGAGCACATCTGTCACATCTCTTCTCAGAGATAAGTCGCCACCATTCCAACAAGCTTGTTTCCACTGCATTTTACAGTTTCAGCTTATTTACTTATTGAATAGAAATCCAGTTTTATTGTATCTTTGTTATTTTTTGTTAAGAACATGTTAATAATATGTAGTCATTTTGTTCTACTCATAAAATCCAGATCAGTGGTATCATAGTGGTTTTCTCCTTCTCATCTTAATGCATGTCCCCAATAAGGTCGGAGCACAAAGAGTTGGGTCTCGAGCTTGTTTTTCTTGAGGAAAAAATCTCTCACACGCCCAAGTGACCTCTCATGGAAAGAGAAAATAAATATGACGGGACATGAGATCCTTTCAAAATGTTGATTGAGGAATCCCTCACGCAACAAAGGAACGAGATGATGGATAGTTTCGCACAAATCCTTCGGCGGCTACCAACAGGTGATGCATCTTATTCGAGCGGAGGCGTCGCCCCCTTCAAGGTACAAATAAACTTTGATATTCCTATATTTGAAGGTCAAATAGACGCATATGTTGTAGAAAAGTGGTCGAATCTACTAGAAGGGTATTTTTCTGTCCATAAATTTTCGAATAGACAAAATATTACTTTTGCACTCTTCAAAGTCATTCCCCATGTCAAAGATTGGTGGGAAACTTTCTGTGAGCAAAACGAAACAGAGGAATCCTCATTATTTATAGTCACAACCACCTGGGAATCCTTTAGGGATGTTATTAAGGAACAATACTACCCTGTCGGAAGTTATGACGACTTGTATACCAAATGGACCACACTGCGACAAGAAAGAGACCAAGCAGTGCCAGATTTCACAAATATCTTCCATACCTTGTGCACCAAGTTGGGTATCAAAGATTCAGACTGACATATGGTGCTCAAGTATTGTGGTTCTCTGCATAGATACATCCAAACCGAAATGGAATTTCTGGACATCTCATCCTTGGGCGTGGCCTACCGATATGCCGTCAAAATCGAGCAAAAGATCAAACAAAAGACGCAGCAATTTTCGCCTGGGAACCCCTCACAACAAAAACCAGGAAAAGGCAGCCCCAACCCATAAAATAAAGGACAAAGAAAATATGGACAGTATCAGGACAACTAGTCCAAGCCGCAAGCAAATAAAGACATTGAAAAGACAAAGAAAGATACCGGGAAGTGGTGCGACTTCCATAAGATCCCTTGGCATAACACGGTTGACTGCCGCTCAAAGCAGTCATTGGTGGTCGAAGTGAAAACCTCTGAATCATATGTGGGTTTTGACTCTGAGCCAAAACCAAAAAGGGGAAGACAGATCATTGATGTAGAACCCGGTGCCACCGTTGCTACCACCAAGCTCTAACCTGGTGAACCAGATGAGCCAGAAGAAGGAGAACACATATTCCATTCAAAAATGTGGGTAAAAGGCACCCTGTTGCACTTCCTCATTGATAGCGATAGCCAAAAGAACCTCATCTCAGCAGAGGTCGTCAAGCAGTTGGCCCTGCCGACAATGCCACACCCACAACCCTACACCATTGGATGGCTCTGCCAAGGAAGCGATCTTCGCGTCAGCCAATAGAGTTGACTATCATATGACATCAAGCCCTTCAAAGACGAGGTATTGTGTGATGTTGCTCCTCTCAAAGTTTGTGATGTTATTTTGGGCCAACCTTATTTATGGAAACGTCATGTTGTATATGAGTTTAGGTCTTGTAGTGTTATTATTAATTTGAACAGGAAATTGTACAGGATACTCGAGGCAGTCCCACCTAGTGTTATTTCCTTGATCTCTGCTAAGAAATGCAGGAAGGTCATCTCTCAGATGGGGAAGTTTGTCTTATTCGTGATTCTCTCTCAGAATAAGTGAAAGATCATAGCCACATTCAGGGTCTCTACGACCGACCTCTCCACACAAAAGAAGCAAGTAGATAAGGTCATGGAAGAATACTCAGATATATTCTCCTCACCTACCGGGGTACCTCTGCACTGCCAGGTCAAGCACCCCATCGATATGACCCCCGGTGCACCGCTACCCAATGGGCCATTCTATCGCCACTCTCTGTTAGAGAATGAGGAGATCAAGCGACAGATCCAAGAACTGCTCCACAAAGGGCACATCTATTCCAGCTAATCACCTTGCAGGAGCCCAATCATGTTGGTACAGAAGAAAGATGGAACCTGGAAACTCTGCATTGATTACCATGCTCTGAATAAAATCACAGTCAGAAACTGGTACCCGATTCCATGAATCAATGACCCCCTTGATCAACTCATGGGGTCCAAATACTTTAGTAATATTTTTCTGAAGTCTGTCTACCACCAGGTCCCGATAAAACAGATAGATGTATGGAAAACCGCCTTCAAGTCAAAGGAAGGCCTTTTTGAATGGTTGTTCATGCCCTTTGGTTTAACAAATTCTCCAGCCACTTTCATGAGGATGATGAATGATATCCTGTGAACATTCACCAATACTTTTGTAGTGGTGTATCTGGATGACATTCTCATTTACAACAAGACTTGGGCCAAACACTTGCAGCATATTCAGCAGGTTCTGCACACCCTGCGGCAGCACAAGCTATATGCCAACTTGGAAAAATGCTCCTTTGGCATGGACAGGATCCATTACCTAGGCTACATCGTTGATCATCATGGTGTACATGTGGATCCAGCCAAGATCCAAGTCATCTGTGACTGGCCAGCCCCAACCACACTCACTGAGCTTCGGAGATTCTTGGGACTTGCCAATTTCTACCGTAGGCTCATGTTGGGATTCTCCCATATTGCATGGGCCCTCAGCCAAATAACTAGGGGTGGTGGTAAGGAGAAATTTGCGTGGGGCCGGTCCCAACAACAAGCGTTCAATGATTTGAAGCAGCGCTTATGCTTAGCCCTAGTACTTTCACTACCAAACCTGCAGCAGCCCTTTGAGATCAAGATAGATGCTTCAGACTATGCGGTGGGCGTCGTTCTCACTCAGAATGGCCACCCTGTGGCCTATCATAGTGAGACACTATCATATGTTGTTTGTAAGTACCCTGCTTACGACAAAGAAATGTACTCCATTGTGAAAGCCTACTGCCAGTGGAGACATTACATTCTTGGGAAGGAGACAGCCATCCACACTGATCATAAGCCATTGTAGTTCATGTAGACACAAGGAAAATTGTAGAATGATCGCCATCAAAAGTGGTCCACATACTTGCAGCAATTCCACCTCAACATCAAGTATAAAATATGAAGCATTAATCATGTCGTTGATTGCCTCAGCAGACCGCCAGTCATGTCACTCACCACAGTGCTAGACTCTTGCGGCCATGAGACCTCTAGATGGCCCCAACTCTATGAGACAGACTTGGACTTCGCCACCACCTTCCAGATGTTGGGTGAAAAAGCAGTTGTCGATAATTCCTATCTTCAGAATGGGTTGTTGTGTCATCTGGGCCATATCTGTGTTCCATAAAGCGAGCAAGAAAAGCTAATCTAGGAAGCCCACTATAGTCATGTGGTAGGACACTTCAGCGTTGAAAAGACAGTGGTGATGCTACATAAACATTTCTATTGGCTGAAACTTCTACAGGAGGTCAGCAAATATATCAGGTCCTGCACTGCTTGTGTTGTTGCCAAAATGACCACTAAGAAACAGGGCTTGTACACCCCTCTTCCTACTCCTAATAGGCCATGGGAATCCATCTCAATGGACTACATGTTGGGCCTCCCGTCCACCAATCGGGGAAATGACTATGTTTTTTTGGTTGTTGATCGCTTTTCTAAGATAGCAATTTTGGTTGCCTGTAAGAAGAACATCACAGTAGAGGCCACTACCAAGCTCTTCTTTGAATGAGTCTGGGTACATTTTGGAATCCAACAAACCATTGCCACAGATCGGGACAATCGATTTCTCAGCATATTTTGGTCAAGCCTCTGGTCACTGTTGGACACCAAGCACACCAAATCCACGGCCTTCCACCCCCAGACAGATGGCCAAACTGAGGTCATAAATCGAATGATTGTGCATATCCTTCACATGTATAATTCAAATCACCCTTGCACATGGGATGAGAGCATTCCCTATGTCCAACATAGCTACAACCAAGCCCTACATAGCTCAACTGAACACAACCCCTTTCAGGTGGGGTTGGGATTCCAACCATTGGGTCCCATAGATGTTGCACTTCCCCTTGCGGTTACCTTGACTGACTCATCTCCTGCTCAAAATGAAGCTGACAAAGACACCCGGTTCATTGAGAGGATCTAGTACATCCGCCAACAGCTTAAAGATATCCTACAGAAGTCCAATGACAAGTACAACTAGCGTCGTGATCGACATCAGGTGTCACATAAGTTTCAGGTGGGCAACAACGTTTGGTTGCACGTGCAGAAAGAACACCTCACAGGACCCCATCAGAAGCTTCGCCCACTCCGTTATGTGTCATACACCATCACCAAGGTCATGGGGGATAATTATTTTGAGTTCAAAATTCCTCCTTTCCTTGGCCTACACCCAGTGTTCAACGTGGATCTCCTTCGCCCTTATTTCAACCATTATTAGGCACCTCAGATGTAGTAGAACAGCTGACACCAACAGAGCTAAACCCTTACTTCATAAAATAGGCATCCAGTTATTATATTGTGGACACACATATCAAGGGCACTCGACAGCAAAGGATCCAACTTTATCGAGTCGTTAAAGCAGGGAAGCTCCTGCACCAAGGCAAGTGGCTCACACGGGGCCAAATTCAACAGAAATTTCATCATCTGATGGGGGAACTCAATGCAATGGATACCATTGATTTATAAGAATGGAGGATTTATCCAGGTGGATATCGGTGGCCACCCACCTTTTCCAACTGGCTCAAAATAGTTTTTTGGCAATTTTGGCAATTTACTACTTTTAGCAGTTTTACGTTTTGGGGCCATTTTAAGGGCCTAAATGAATGTTTTTCAGGATCGATCTTCTGAATGATATCCAAAAGAATGATTGATCCCCAAAAATTAATCTCCTCGACGATACCTTTCCAATGGGCTATCATATGCCTAAAACGGAGATCGTATGCAAAAGTTACGACCCCGGGAAGTTGATGTACTAACTTACCCAAACGGGGCCCACGTGACTTTTGGCGCTTCATCTCCTAGGGTTAGGTTTTTGAATGTATAGGGTTTTGGGAATTCCTTTTTATTGTAAAAATTCCTTCAGAGCCTCATTGTAATAATCTTCTGGCGAATGAGCGCAGCTGTCACATCTCTTCTTAGAGATAAGTCGCCACCATTCCAACAAGTTTGTTTCTACTGCATTTTACAGTTTCAGCTTATTTACTTATTGAATAGAAAACCAATTTTATTGTATCTCTGTTATTTTGTGTTAAGCACCTGTTAATAATCTGTAGTCATTTCGTTCTTCTCATAAAATCTAGATCAGGGTGTCTTTCTAAGCAACAACAAGAGGTCGAGCAGTTAGCAAGGAGATCTCAGATAGATGGAGAAGGGATTCCATCTAGAGATCTGAGCCACATGAGAGCACATAGGAGAAAAGAAGGAATTTTTCTCATGTTTCTGTGTCATCCACTTAGGAGTGAAGCCGAAATTTTTCTCAAGTTTTTGAGCCATGAAGTATAATGACTTAATGGGATCTCATATGGGTGAAGAAGGAATTTCATCCAAATCAGAGGATGACATATCTATTGGATTCAATGACTCATAGATGGAGCAAACAAGTGTGTAGGGAAAGTTTCAAGGAAACGAGAAAAGGAGTAGCAAGGGAGATAGAAACCAACCAAGAAGATCGAAGGATTGATATTGAGGTTTGAAGGGCTTGGATCTTTACTGATTTGTATTCCTCAGGTGAACAATTATCCTAGGATGGGATCCTATAAAAGGATCCAAGGGAATATTGGATCATGGATCAATTTCAATGTAAGTGAATAGGGAGAGAGAGGATATGAAGGTTGAGAAGATCAGAGGGAGTCAACCTTTAGGTTCATGTGGGAAGGAGCATCCTTCCAAGTCTATCATACAGGATTCATGGTATGATATGACCATGTAGGATGATCAGAAGCAAGAGGATTCTAGGAGATCTTCAAAGGAAGTGAGTATTTGAATATAGGTTTGAGCGATATGGGAGGGATAGATTTTGTGTCAGAGGGAGCAGCCAATCAGGTGGATTGTAGGGAAGTCATGGTAGCAGATCTGATAACGAAGATAGAGCCAACTCCAAGTGGGAGAGGTACCTTCCTCTCTAAGATGGAGTGTTGATTTTAGTGGTAGCATCATACATGTGTTTTTTCATTGGCATGGGTCTATCATGTGGAAGTCATTGAAAACCTTCTATTCTTGAGTTTATTTTAGTTAAAAGGAATTAATTAAAGTTTTTTTATTAGTTGATTTAATTATTTAAGGAAAGTGCTAAAAGTAATTAGCATGCAAATTTTAAATGAGTGTGAAAAGTAATCTCAACTGTCAATCACTTTGGAGATTAGAAATAGATTGTAACTCGTGATTATAAAAGCAAGGCTAGGGTGAAGGAGGAAGACAAATATTCCTTTAGTGAGAGAGTCAACACATATTCCCTTGGTGAGAGATCAAGGTGAGCATCTTTGATGAGATGCCAAGATCAGGAACTCTTGGAGAGATCAAGAGGCCCTTGGTGAGAGACCAAGGTGGGGACCTTCGGTGAGACGCCGAGGTCAGGATATTTGGTGAGATGTTTAAATTAGTTACCCTGATGAGAGATCAAGGTTATACCTTTCAAAGAAATATTTTTTCTAGTTTGGAGAGTGTATGAAAAATAAGGACTTTTGTTTACACGAGATTAAAGAGATATCACTAGTTGGGTGAAGATATTTCATCCAAGTGTTTATGCAGAGAGGGTTGGATCACAAATCAATTCAAGGTATCAGATAGGTGGATAAGGAATTCAATCTATAGATCATATAGTTCAAGGAGAAGACAAAGCATATCTAGTTGCAGGTGGGTTTCAGCTGATAGGAACCAAAGGAAAGCATAGTGTCATACAAAAGGTGTCATATAGTATTTACGTAGATGTACATCGGTTTCAGTGGAGACAATCACATATGTACATGGGTTTGTTGAAGGAAAGAAATGTACACATTGAAAAGAATGTTGATACAGGGTCATACAACAACATAGGAATTGACAAGTTTGTCTGCAATGTACATTCTCTTAGTGGGACATTTTCCTTGTTACGAGAGCCTTGATTTGACCATAATAAAATCATCTTAGGGATGGTTTTTCCTCTATAGTTTTTCAAGGGGTTTATACCCAAAAATATTGGTGTCTTGTGTGTGATATTTTGGTTTCCTGGTTTATTCTTTCATTGCATGTTTAATTGATTACTCAATTGTTATTTTAGTAGATAAAGTGATTTTATTTTGAGTTAACTGCTAAGTGCTAGGTGGAAGTGGTAAAATAAACACTCATTGTATTAATTCCTAGATTTTATTGGAATCTATTCTAGTGATATGAGTTTAAACATTTTAATGTATTCAATTCTCAAATTGATGTCAAAGCCATTCTTGAAAGAGAAGTAAAAGGTTGATTTAATTTTCCATGTGATAATCCTTCAACATAATATTGTTTTGAATTGCCTTGGTTTTTGGATACTTGTAGTTGATATTGATGCATGAATAATTTTATAAATGTTTCAAGTATAAAGTCAAGTATAACAGGATTCCTATTTATGTTTATTGTGACTATTTGATATGAGGGATCGTGAGTTAAAAAGAGTAATCTTAAATGAAATAATGATAAGTTCCCCGTGAAAGCTACTTGTCAGCGGGTTCATCTCCCATACAATCAACTTGTTACTCTTGCTTCTACTTTTTATACCCACTTCTTGTAATATACAAACACCCATGTTGCTCGATCTTAGGCATTGCTCACACATGTGGTTAAAGGTTGAGGTTGTGGTATAGCTATGGTTTTCTTGATTCATATACTTATTTTTTTGGAAATCACATCTCATGGAAACCCTCCAAGAACATCCCCTCCTTTTGAGGAGTGTATCCAAGGTAAATTACAAAGTTATGGTTTTGACAACCTAACCTAGTGAGGACATCGAGTGAGGCCCAATAATATCCATAGAGGTATTCCACCCAAGGACTTGAACCTACAACCTACTTCTTTTAACTCACAACACTCATCCACTCAAGCTAACCCATCGGGTTGCTTGATTCAAATACTTGCATGTTAATGTCATCACTTTTTTTGGACGATTATCAGGGTATTTTGGCATTACCATTTGTTGATGAACATCCTACCATAAACTATTTACATGAACTCCAAGATTATCCCCATACCCCAACATATAATCGAGATGTGGTTTATGTTAATAAGGCTCTTTATAAAATCGGTTTGACCTAGTTTGAGTTGATTTAATGGTTTAATTCCACCTTTCGTAATATAGAGAACCCTAAAAACTATATGAGGAATTTCAACAACCTATCCTTCAAATATGGTCAGACCATCAAATATTTTAATATTAGGTTCATGAATATTTTTAACAAGATTCTTAAAGTTATTGAACTCACTCAACAATATACTTTGGTCAATTATTAAAATAGCCTATGCCCTTCTTATCGTCATCAATTGGAAGAGAATAAAGTTAACTATATTGGGTAAATCCTACAAATTTTCTTGGAGTTTGAAGAGAAAAACCTTGGAATAGATCCACCCTTTGACAATTTGGGCCGAAAAGCTTACATGTTTTTCATGCTATAAATGATGTGGGATATGCATAACCACGTGATTTCCTTTGAGCATAGGTTGATGTATACCTTAAGCCTACTACAACTCCTACCTTTTGGATCTTAACAAGACCTAATTTTTCTCAACCTAAAGAACATTCCCCTCAACAGTGGTACAATTTCTATGATGAATCCCATGACCCAAAGACTTGTGAGCTATTTTGTGTTACTAAAGAGTGGGTAAAAGGAAAAAAATATGCCCACACTATAACTATCATCGAAGAAGAGGAACAATTTGATGGTGTATATGATTCCATGACAAGAAGTCAAGTAGTCCAAAACCAGCTTAGGCCCAAACATGTGAAAAATCCTAATGTGGATAAATTTGAAATAACAAGAGTAGGGAGAATAAACATTCTGGAACGTTTTCAACTTTAGAACAACAACCAATGTGTGTTGTCTAGTCCCAAAACCCTATTGTTCTGACACAAAATATTGGTGTACTACTACCTATTTACTCATATTACAATGTGGCTAATGACCTCACACCTCTTAAAGAAAATATCAATTTTTTGAGTGCGATCTAAGACCCAAAACAAAAAAATAATGTTAACAAATACCTTGTTGTCCCTATTTTACCAACTGTAAATAATAGGAAATGACATATTTGAATGCAAATGTCATTTATTTGGAATAAAAAAATTAGAAAGAGGTAAATGTGGAAACTATGACTTGATCAAAGCCTAGGTGTCCTCCTTTTATGTCTCCATGAGAATCATGCGAAAACTTTCTTAATCCTACCTGATTGATGGAGATTCCTACTGATCCAAGTGGATATCGTGGCCACCCACCTTTTCCAACTGGCTCAAAACAGTTTTCTGGCAATTTTGGTAATTTACTATTTTTAGCAATTTTTAACTTATGGGGCCATTTTGAGGGCCTAAATAAAGGTTTTTTAGGATCCAGATTCTCAATGATAGCCAAAGACTCTGATTGGGCCCCCTAAATGAATCTCCTCATCTCCTCTATGATACCTTTCCAACTAGCTACCGTGCGCCCCAAATGGAGATCATATGTCAAAGTTACGCCCTCGGGAAGTTGATACACCAAACTACCCAAAACGGGGTCCACAAAACTATTGGCTTTTCATCTTCCAGGGTTAGGTTTTGTATTTTGTTTATGATCAAAAATCCTTTGGAGCCTAATTGTAAAATCATCTTCTTTCGAATGTGAGTAGTGGACACATCTCTTCTCAGAGATAAGTTGCCACCATTCTAGCGAGTCTTTCAATCTGTATTTTTACAATCTTTGTACATGTTCGCTCATTAATAGAAAATTGTGTATTATTGTATCTTTGTTTTTATGGTTGCATATCTGATACATTTCTATTATATTATTGGATATCCAATATATCTCTGTACATTGCTTTATTATATCTCCTCTCTCATTTCGTGCCAAAAATAATATGGATCAGTGGTATCAGAGCAAGTTCCTCTTGATCATTTTTTTCAGTGCATGTCCCCGACAAGGTCTGAGTATAGAAATTTGAGTCTCGGTCTTGTCTCTCTTGAATACAATCACTCTCGTATGCCCAAGAAACCCTCCATGGCGAAAGAAAATAAAAACGACAAAGAAGACGATTCTATCAATATGTTGCTTGAGAAAGCTCTCATGTGACAAAGGGACGAAATAATGGATAATTTTTGTCACATCCTTCAACGCCTGTCGATAGAAACAGGTGCATCTTCATCAAACAACCACTTTGGAAGCACCTCTCCTTTCAAAGTATAGGTTAATTTTGATATTCTCGTATTTGAAGGCCAGATAGATGTGGATTCCCTAGACAAATGGTTAAATCTGCTAGAAGGTTATTTCTCTATTCACCATTTTTCCGGCAGGGAAAAGATCAACTTCGCACTCTTTAAATCTCTCCCCTATGTCAAACATTGGTAGGAAACTTACTGGGAAGAAATTTCCATAGAAGAGTCTGGAATAGGTCGATCCCACTTGGGATTTTTTTGTGGATGCAGTAAAGGAACAATATTACCCTATTGGCAACTATGAGGACCAGTATATGAGATGGACCACACTACGGCAAGAGAGGGGCCAAGTAGTTTCAGAGTTCACCAATACCTTCCATACCTTGCGCACCAAGATGGGTATCAAATACTTCGAATGACATTTGGTTCTGAAATAAATTGGGGCTCTACACAGATACATCCAAACTGAAATGGATTTTCTGGACATCTCATCACTCAGTGTTGCTTATCGATATGCTGTTAAAATCGAGCAGAAATTTAAGCACCAGAACAAATGGGAGTCTGGGTCTGCAAATCCGCAACAACCAAAGTATGATAAAGATGGCCCTAACAAACAGTCTCATGAAAACTAGTCCAAGCCATAGGAAAAGAAGGGTCATGGGAAGACAAAGAAGGACACTGGAAAATGGTGCTATTTCCACAAAAGCCCCTGGCACAACACTGATGAATGTCACTCAAAACAGTCATTGGTGGATGAAATCAAAGACAAGGAGATGAACCCTAATTCAGAATTTGATTCAGAAAATACTGACAAAAGACAGATCATCGACACAGACCCCATTGTTATTGTTGTGATCGCAGTAATTCAACCAGAAGAACCAACAGATCAAGAAGAGGGGGAGCACCTCTTTCATTCACAGATGTGGGTGAAGGGGCCTCCACTGCATTTCATTGTTGATAGCGGAATCCAGAAGAACCTCATCTCAGTCGAGGTCATCAAACAATTGGTATTGTCGACAACATCTCACCCACAACCATACAACATCGGGTGACAACCTTCAACAAGCTAAGCAGCACAACTTCTCCAACAAGGCAAGCAGCTCATCAAGATGCAGATTTAGTAAACGCTTTTCCCTCTCCCCCGTGAACTCAACGCAATGGAGACCATTGCTTCCTAAGGAGGGATGATTGATCCAGGTGGATATCAGTGGCCACCCACCTTTTCCAACTGGCTCAAAACAATTTTCTGGCATTTTTGGTAATTTACTATTTTTAGTAGTTTTTAACTTCCCGGGCCATTTTGAGGGCCTAAATGAAGGTTTTTTGGTATTGACATTCTCAATGATAACCAAAGGCTTTTATTGATCCCCCTAAATGAATCTCCTCAGCAATACTTTTCCAACAAGCTATCGTTTTCCCCAAACAAATATCGTATGCCAAAGTTACGCACTCGGGAAGTTGATACACCAAACTACCCAAAACGGGGTCCACAAAACTATTGGCTTTTCATCTTCCGGGGTTAGGATTTTGGATTTTATTTATGATAAAAATTCCTTTGGAGACTAATTGTAAAATAATCTTCTTGCGAATGCGAGTAGCGGACACATCTCTTCTCATAGATAAGTTGTCACCATTCTAGCGAGTCTTTCAATTTGTATTTTTACAATCTTTGTACATTTTCGCTCATTAATAGAAAATTGTGTATTACTGTATCTCTATGTTTATGGTTGCATCTCTGATACATTTATGTTATATTATTGGATATCCAAGATATGTCTGTAAATTTCTTTATTATATCTCCGCTCTCATTTCATGCCGAAAATAATTCAGATCACCTACTCCCATATCATGTCTACGACAATTATGAAAAAATACAGTCTCACTAGAACTAGTGAATCCATGAACATGCTTACCTTTAGTAATAAAGTGTAACCAACCATTGGGAATATTAAATACATTAACTTGTTCATGTGTTCTCACCCAAAGATATAGATCACTTACAATTTCCCATTGGTTAATATGGAGGTAGGAAACATTTTTATGATCCTAGGACATGAATGGAAATGATTAACTAGTAGTTGGATGAGCCTCTATTGTTCCCATATAATCATTCCCTTTGAAAGTAAGAAAATTTGTATTCTAAGGGAAATAAGAACTGCCTCCTACATCGAAGGTATCCCTAGTCCTGAGGTTTATTATATTAAAATTGGTCTTGGTACTTGTTCTATCTTCACAAAGAAGAAGAAGGTTCTTCTATTTCCCAATCTGATCCTAACTAGGATCAGATTTGGCATATGCAATTTGATAGGGTATTCTTCTTGTGAGGGAGTGATGGCAGGCTTATGTTATATTCCCTATTGGATAAACCTCATCAATTTTCTTTTCGACTGAATTTTACATGCACTAATAGTATTGTTGAGTTTGAAGCTTTATGACAAAGTTTACAAAATGATTTAGAGTTGGGTTGCAAACATTTGCAATTTTTTGAAGATTCATAAATGATAATTAATATGGTTAAGATGGTATTTAAATGAGTCAAGAAAAATTTCAAAAGTTATATTCAAGTAATAGAACAGATTCATAAAGGTTTCTCTCATTTAATTTGACTTATAGTCTCAAAGAGTTGATTTCAATGGATAATAAACTAGTTTCTTTTGCATGTATCCCTAATAGGCGATTTTCTAATAAAAAAACTAATTGTGAGGTGATTTATCTTTATTGCAGTTGTGTGCCAAAAAATGAAGTATCTTGGAATTGTTTTTAGAATGATGAAGACATTTATTGTTTCCTAGTAGACCAAGAAAACAAGGTACCTAATCCTTCAATTGTTGTAAATACGAAATGCAATGTCTACCCAAAGTGCCTTTTACCCTTAGAGAACATGTGTTTCACCAATGATGCTTCCAAGAATGTTGGTAAAAAGCATGAAACTTCTAAATGAAATATTGTCAAAATTGTCCCAGTAAACATAAGTTCTGAAGCCGATGCAAAAATATTGTACATAGGAACCTAATGCACCAAAGAATAAAAGGCCATTTTTAAGCCCTATTTCATGAATTCAAAGACATGTTTTCCCAGTATTCTAGATATTTAAAATGTTTTGAGCCTAATGTAATTCAAATTTATATTCCTCTTGAGAAGGATTCTAAGCTAATCAAACAAATACAACAACATGTTAACCCCATTTTGGATTCCTTAATTAGGAAAGATCTTGAAAAAATGTTGGAGGCAAATGTCATATTTCAAGTTCGCTACTCAAAGTGGGTCCACATCCAAAATCCTTTGTTAAAGGAAGGATATGTCTTGATGGGAAAATATTTCAACTTTACTCTGGGAGCCAATGAAATTTCAGGATCAATGGCTCAGTTGTACCCACTAGCTTATTTGTTTCTCAACCTTTTGGAGGAAATAGGATTACTAGACATTCAACCAACAAATCTTACACCCACTTGGAGAAACATGAGAATAGAAGATGAGAATGTCATATAGATACTATATATATTTCTTATCTCGAAAGAAATGATGGAAGCCAATATCTAGATATAACAATGGGTCTCCTCGGATGGCGACTTGGATCATTTCCCTATGTTGTTGGAACTCACCCCCCTTGTGGATAAACCCTGCGGCCCCTTCAAGATAAACCTGACTTGGTTGGAGGACCCTTACTTTATAAAATAAATCAAGGATTTTTGGAGACATTTGGAATAATCTTCATTTAAATCCCCTCCTCTACAATTCCTTAAAAACGTAAAGAGAGAAAAAGTTGTAGAAATCTCCTGGACCAAAAAGAAATGTGAAAGAGGCAACCGAAATTTGGAGGAAATAGAAACAAAATGCAACAATATATTGAAGGGGAGGAGCAAGGACTCCAATATAACCAGAAAAATTCATTGATAAAAACCTTTGAGGACAACAAAAGTAAATTCCTACTAGAAAGGGAACAAGTTTGCAAAAATATTTAGAGTTGGGTTGCAAACATTTGCAAGTTTTTGAATATTCATAAACGATAATTAATATGGTTAAGAGGGTATATAAATGAATCAAGAAATTTTTCAAAAGGTATATTCAAGTAATATAACATATTCCTAAAGGTTTCCCTTGTAAAATTTGTCTTATAGTCTCAAAGAGTTTGAATTCCATGGATAATAAACTAGTTGTTTTCTCATCTGTCCCTAATAGGCATTTTTCTAATGAAAAAACTAATTGTGATGTGATTTATCTTTATTGTAGTTGTGTGCTAGATAATTATGAATCTTGGAAATTTTTTGAGAATGATGAATACATTTGTTGTTTCCTAGTAGACCAAGGAAACAAGGTACTTAATCCTTCAATTGTTATAAATACAAAATGCAATGTCTACCCCAAGTGCCTTTTACCCTTAGAGAACATGTGTTTCGCCAATGATGCTTCCAAGAATTTTGGTCAAGACCTTGAAACTTCTAAATTAAATATTGACCAATTTTTCTTAGTAAACATAGGTTCTAAAGACAATCCAAGAATATTGTATATAGGAGCCTAACGTACCAAAGAATTAAAGGCCATTTTTAAGCCCTATTTCATGAATTCAAAGACATGTTTCCGTAGTCTTATAAATATTTAAGAGGTTTTGAAACTAATGTAATTCAACATTATATTCCTCTTGAGAAGGATTATAAGCTAATCAAACAAAGACAACAACCTATTAACCCCATTTTGGATAACTTAATTAGGAAATAGCTTGAAAAAATGTCGGAGGAAAATTCCATCTTTCAAGTTCGCTACTCAAATTGGGTCCACATTCCACAATCCTCTGTTAAAGGAAGTATATGTCCTGATGGGAAGATATTTCAAATTTACTCTAAGAGCCACTGAAATTTTAGGATCAAAAACTTAGTTGTACCCACTAGCTGATTTGTTTCTCACCCTTTTGGAGGAAATAGGCTTGCTACACATTCAATCAGCAAAGCTTACACCAACTTGGAGAAACATGAGAATAGGATATGAGCATGTGATAAAACACTAGATATATTTATTATATCAAAATCAATGATGGAATCCAATCTCTAGATCTTCCAATGGGTCTCCTCATGTGGTGACTCAGATCATTTCCCTATATTGTTGGAACTCACCCCCCTTGTAGATAAACCCCACATCCCCTTCAAGATGAAAATGACTTGGTTGGAGGAACCCTCCTTTATAAAATAAATCAAGGATTGTTGGAGACCCTTCAAATCCTCTTCATTGGAATCCCCTCCTCTACAATTCCTTGAAAACCTAAAGAGAGAAAAAGTTGTAAAAATCTCCTGGACCGAAAAGAAACATGAAAAAGACAACCGAAATTTGGAGGAAATAGAAAAAAAAAAATGAAACAGTATATTGAAGGGGAGGAGAAGGGACTCCAATCTAACCAACAAAAGGCATTAATAAAAACCTTTGAGGACAACAGATGTAAATTCCTACTAGAAAGGGAAAACGAATGGAGGATAAAGAGTATATTTGTTTGGTTTCAAGATGGTGATGATAACACAAAGTTCTTTCACCAATTTGAAAATATAAGGAATTCATTAAACACTATTTGGGAAATCGACAAAGCGAATGTGACAAAATCAACCTCATTTGTAGATCTACCTGAGGAAGGGACTCTACACTTCAGGAACTTATTCAAGGTTGATTCTCGAGCAACAATAGATTCCATTCTAAATGTGGCTTATTATTTCCCAAGTTTTATAGAACAAGAGGGAAACACACAAATAATGTCATAGGTCTCAAAGGCGGAGCTTTAGGGGCTCTTACACAGCTTCAAGGATAAAATCCCTGGACCAAATGGACTCCCAATGGAATTTTACACTGGATATTTTGACATCTTGGCGAGTGATATTTTAAAGGTAGTGGAGTACTACATATCCACTAAACAAATGTTGGCAACCTACAAATATACCTTCATTACTCTTATCCCTAAATCATACAACCCATCCACCTTTGAACATTTCAAGCCTATCTCTTTATGCAAAAACATATATAAATTAATCTCAAAGCTAATAACAAGAAGGTTAAAATACATTCTCTCCACACACATCTTACCTGGACAATTAGTATTTTTATGAGGGAGGCAAATACATGATGAAATTGGACTTTATTAAGAGGGGTTTCACTCCATTCACATGGGAAAAAAGAGGGCCCTTACTTTCAAGTTTGACTAATACAAGGCCATTGACATAGTAAGTTGGTTGTATATCAGATTACTACTTGTTCATTTGGGATTTTGTCACTCCTTTTTCACTTGGATCATGAACTACATTAGCACTACCTCATTTTCCCTGCTCATAAATGGTTTTGAAACACCTTTATTCAAATCAAAAAGAGGTCCAAGATAGGGGTGTTAGAATATAGAAGATTGTGCTCGTTTTACCATTGACGATACCCTCATCACCCAACCATAGGCCGAAGCCACCCTCCGAGCACCTTGACCTTGACAAAGAAGAGAATCCTAGTAGCAATCTAATAGCCAAGGGAGGCTAATGCACCAAGAAAGAATAGAAACCAAGATGATCAGATATTCCCTCCCAGAAGTTGGTGCACACTTTCCCAGAGACTTGCGCACAAAACTGCCACTGCACCTGTGCAGATCTAGCTCTCTATGCAACTGCTGAGATGTGTATAATGAGAATTGTCGCCCTATATTTATAGTAGTCTAGGAAGGCTTACTGGGGCCGACTTCTCCTCCTAGGTACTAATAAATTCATATTAAATATATTTATGCAGCCGACAACTTGTCTAGGGTTTCCTTCACTTCTTTGCTTCCTTCCAGAGTATTATAATCTCATCATTGGTCACAATAGAGGTTCATACCTCCCGAAGATACCATAATATTAACACTCCCTCCTAGCTAGGGAGGTATGATCTTGAGCACAAACAGACCATTCAATTGGTAGTATCACGTGCATTGTCATTATTATCCAAATGGATAATCTCCTATGACAACTAGTACAATATCAATTGATAGAACACAACTGTGTCTATTCATGGTAGTACACAACTACGTGACACATAGTCACAACTAGTGGAACATATCCACCACAGTAGTATATCTCTACTGTCTGGAGACAGGTAGTCTCCATAACAATCATCTGATGACAACCTACACAGAAAATATTGTTAAGAATAAACTGAATCATCTGGGCCAATATTTCACTCACATCTTGTGAGATCTGAAAGAATATCTTCCCTTAGTATAGAACATCAACAATGGGCTATCTTCCCTATTCTTCTCAAACAAGGAAGAATGATTGTTTCTGATTTCTGAACCTAGACCATTTCTCACCCTGGGTCATTCTTCCTACACTAATCAAAGTGCACCCTGGAGAGAATGTATAAACCCTAAGGAATGTCTGATTCTGGACCATTCCCCACCCTGGGCCATTCCTCATACACTAATCAAAAGTGCACCCTGCAGAGAATGTAAAACCCTAAGGAATGTTTGTCCCTAATTGTTGAGCCTGGACCATTCCCCACCCTGGGCCATTCCTCCTACACTAATCAAAGTGCACCCTGGAGAGAATGTATAACCCTAAGGAATGAATTTCTGGACCATTTCCTCTATTAACCATAAGAGGAAAAGGTTGTCTTGTATCAACCTCGAAAATGGACCATTCCTCATGTTAACCACAATGAGAAATCAATGTTCGACGAGGGGGGGGCAGTATTCTTGAGTAACCCTTAAGAAGAGAGACTGCTCTAGACCACTCCCCATGTTAACCACAATGGGAAGTCATTGTCTATGATACATCATCAATCAAACTACTTCCCATGTTAACCACAATGGGAAGTCACTGTCCATCAGAAATCTCAATCCACTTTCCGAACAGGAAATAATCTATCCAATCTAGACTAATTTTCAAATAATTATAAATGCTTCAATAATATTTTCAGTTCTCCCTCCTAACCTGGAGAGTCTTCCCTTTCAGCTAAGGGAGTTATTTCCACGATCCCCATATGCTCTCATAAATATGCAAACTTTATTCTGGATAGAGGTTTTGTCAGGATGTTTGTTGTCTGCTCATCAGTGGGGATATACTCGAGCTTTACCTCTCCTTCATGGAATTTATCTCGAATAAAGTAGTATTTGATCTCAATGTGCTTTGACCTTTCATGAAACACTGGATGTTCTGATAATCTTATAAAACTCTGATTATCACAATATATTATGGTCGATTCTGGAATCTGATCAAATAAATCGAAGATTAACTTCCTTAGCCATACTGCTTATGTGCATGCTTCACATGCTGCCATATACTCTTCTTCTGTTGTGTTGAGTGTGACAGACTTTTGTTTCCTACTGCCCCAAGATATCATAGCGGAGCCCAAGCTGAAACACATACCTGAAGTGCTCTTTTTGTCTTCTGCACTTCCTGCCCAATCAGAGTCTGTGAATCCATGAAGTTGGATATCACTGGATGTGGTATATCTCAAGCCATAGTTTATTGTCCCACGAATATATTTTAGGACATGCTTTGCAGCTATCCAATGCTCTTGTCTAGGTTCCACCTGGAACTGACTTAATGTATTTACAGCAAAGCAAATATCTGGTCGAGTATTTACCAAATATAGTAATGATCCAATTAATTGTCGATATAGAGATGGATCTACTAGATCGGAATCTGGAAATTTCACTTTTCTTATATCTGCATTCATAGGAGTGTCCATGGACTTACACTCCATCATTCCAAAATTCTGAAGGATATTTATTGTGTACTTTCCTTGTCCAAGGAATACTTCACCACGCTTCTTCCATACTTCTAGTCCCGAGTAATAATGCATGAGACCTAGATCTTTCATATCAAATTCAAAAGCTAATTCCTTCTTGCACTGGATAATGAGAGATTCTTCACCTGTTATGAATAGATCGTCAACATATAATAATAGAATCACGGGTGCATTATCCACAACTTTGTAATAAAGGTTTGGATCTGCATGACTCTTGGAGAAACCAAGTCAGTTGTCCATTCTGGCATACCAAGCCCTTGGAGCTTGCTTGAGTCCATATAGAGCTTTCTTCAATCTACAAACGTGAGTGTCTCTGGAATGTACCTCAAACCATTGAGGTTGTTCAATATATATTTCTTCTTCAATTTCTCCATTCAGAAAAGTTGTCTTTACATCCATCTGATGTAGATTCCATCCCATGGAAGCAGCAAGAGATATGATATCTCTGATGGAGGTATACCTAGCCATCAGAGAAAATGTTTCATCATAATCTTCTCCCTCCTTCTAAGATAACCCTCTGGCCATGAATCTTGCCTTGTATTTATCCACGCTTTCGTCTGCTGCATGTTTGATCTTGTATACCCATTTTGAGGTTACCACGGATTTTTCCTTAGGTCTAGGTACAATTTCCCATACCTCATTTTTCATAATGGATTGATGCTCTTCTGTCATAGCTTCTTTCCATTGTCCCTTTTGAACTGCTTCTTCAAATGTGGTAGGTTCTTCATCTAGAAGCTTCGTCATGTATGTTGCATAACTTGAGAATCTTTTCGGTCTTTTACTCTTCCTGGATGTTCCTTCTGGAACCTTGAGTCTTTCTGCATCTTGTAATGTAGCTTCAAGCCAAGTTGGTCGTTTCTTGGTCTTCGGTATGATATCTGAATCAGTGTTTTCACATGGCTCCATAGGATGATCAGGTTGATCCTTTTCATAATTTTCATTTTCTGTGTTTTCTTCATTAGGTTCTTCAAGCTCTTCTTCTTCTGTAATTTCTTCGATGGATTTCTTGAAGGCCATCCTTTCATTGAACGTTACGTCTCTGCTAACTTTGATCTTGTGTTGTTCTGGAATATATATTCTATAGGCCTTGGATGAATCATTGTATCCCATGAATATTCCCTTCTTTCCTGAGGGTTCTAGTTTATTCCTTTTGTCCTTGGGAATATGAGAGTAAACTAGACATCCAAATATTATTAGGTTTTCCACGTTAGGTTTCTTACCTAAGAAGTCTTCCTCTAGTGTCATGTCCTTCAATATACGATGAGGACTTCTGTTCTGCACATATATTGTCGTCATTTCTACTTCTCCCCATAAGAACATGGATAGACCTTGATCATTCAATAAGGCTTTTACAGTTTCTTCGATAGATCTGTTCTTTCTTTCTACTACACCATTTTGTTCAGGATTATGAGGAACAATCAGCTCCCTCTTAATCCCTGTCGATTTGCAGAATGCAACAAAATCCTTCGAGTTGTATTCTCCTCCATTATCTATTCTTAATGTCTTGATCTTCTTGTTCGTGAGGTTTTCTATTTCTGCCTTGAATTCTTGGAACTTGTTGAATACTTCATCTTTTGTCTTTAGTAGGTATAGCCACGTCTTTCTTGAATAGTCATCTATGAAAATTACATAGTAAAGAGATCCTCCTAGAGATCTGACTAGCATTGGATCGCAAACATCTGAGTGTATTAGATCTAGGATCTCCTTAGATCTATTGTTGCTGCTTGGGAATGGTTTTTTGATATTCTTCCCAAGGGCACATCCCTTGCAGATTCCTTCATGTCTAGATTTCAATTATGGTATTCCTTCAACCATTTTTCTGAGAAAAGGTAATGCTTGATAATTGATATGAGTGTACCTTCTATGCCAAAGCTCATTAGGGTTGACTTCATCATGTACAAGAGATTCTTTATTTTGTTCTAGTATTCTATACAGATTTCCTTCACGACTTCCAATAACCCTAGCATTCTCTATGTTAGAGTTCTTATGCCATGATAACACCTTTCTATCCACGAAGGATATTCTATTTCCTTTGTCTTCTAGACATGATATCGATACAAGATTATTTTCTAAACCAGGTACATATAAAACATTGCTTAAGTGAACATGATTACCTGATTCCAACTTGACGAAGGCTTGTCCAAATCCTTCGACGAGGTAAGTGATTTTGTCTCCAAGCTCCACTTTGTACGATGTCTTCTTCTCATTTAGATTTGAGAGTCTGGCTTGATCTCCCGTCATGTGCCTAGAAGCTCCACTATCAATTATCCACATGTCATCTTCAATCGTTCCAGTAAGTGTTGAGTAGTGTAAAAATCTGATTGTTTCACACATGTCTTTGGTTGACTGGTAACTGGTCATGCCTTGATCCAAAACTTCAACTTCATCATTTATGTCTTCTAAGAGAGCCAAGAGGTGTGCTAAGTTAGGGTGCATCTGAATATCTTCTTCTTGAGCGAGATGCTCCATCACAAGGTGTCGAATCGGAGATTTAGGGTTTCTACAACTGCTTCTGCTAGTAACCCTAGCTGTAGTGTTTTGGAAGCTGCTCCTGCTAGTAACCCTAGCTGCAGTTCCTCAGCGAGCTCAATGTCCTAGTGGCTATGTTTCCTTCCAACATTTTAGGCTGAATGAAGGAGGTGTGGACCCATAACCTATTAGAATATAGAAGATTGTGCTTGTTTTACCATTAATTATACCCTCGTCACCCAACCATAGGCCGAAGCCACCCTCCGAGCACCTTGACCTTGACATAGAAGAGAATCCTAGTAGCAATCCAATAGCCAAGAGAGGCTAATGCACCAAGCAAGAATAGAAACCAAGTTGATCAGATATTCCCTCCCAGAAGCTGGCGCACACTTTCCCAGAGACTTGCACACAAAACTGCCACTGCACCTGCACAAATCTATCTCTCTCTACAACTGTTGAGATGTGTATAATGAGAACTTGTGCCTTGTATTTATAGTAGTCTAGGCAGGCTTACTGGGGCCGAATTCTCCTCCTAGGTACTAATAAATTCATATTAAATATATTTCTTCAGCCAACAACTTGTCTAGGGTTTCCTTCACTTCTTTTCCTCCATTCGGAGTATTCTAATCTCGTCATAGGTCACAATAGAGGTTCATACCTCCCGAAGATACCATAATATTAACAAGGGGTTCCCACTCTCTCCCCCTCTCTTCCTTTTAGTTTCAAAAGGCCTCAGCAGACTACTGAAGGATGCATTAGTTGGAGGCCAACTAAAAGGTACTGCTATAAGTCCCATATGAACAATTTCCCGTCTACTTTTTGTTAATTATATCCTAGTTGTTTTTAAGGAAACATCAGATATGTAGAGCATCTTGAAGAGTTATTGAAAAAATTTTGTAAACTAGGATGCTCATGAATAAATAAAAATACTCTATGTATACATGGGGACTTTCTGAGCAGGAAAATAATGCAATATCCCAAATTCTCTCTATACTAGAAAAATCCATAGGAATATGTTTTAAGTACTTGGGATTCATGATCAAAGAAAATGACTATCACAAAAATGACTAGTTATGGATTTTGGAAAAGATGGAAAGGTAATTTCATGCATTATCCAATAAATGGATATCTAGAGAAGACCACTTGGTTTTGGTCAAGGTTGTTTTAGAATCCATCCTAATCTATTGGACCTCTCTTGCTTGGATCCCAAAAGGAATCATGGGTAAAATCTGACAACTATATTTCCTTTTTATTTCAAATGGAAGTGAGGATAAAAACTAATGGTTTTATCCTCATGGAATAAATTAGAAAACCCAAAAGGATTAGGGGGATGGGGACTAAAAAAAATCTTCTTATTCTCCAAATCTTTGGATGAAAAAAATGTGAGGGGGATAATACAAGGAACAAGGCCATGGGAACAGATCACAAATGAAAAATATTTTCCCCGAGATACCATAGTAGAGTGGATTTGAAAACCTATCAAGGTTCAGAATGGATTCATTATATGGAAATCCATAATAAATGCATTTCTACTAATAGGAATATAGATGAATTGGAGAATAGGAAATGGAGACCAGGACCTCATTAGAAAATACCCTTAGATAGGGTTTCAAAATAACCATCTCCTTCCTAACCACCTTATCAAGGATCTCAATAAGGGTGGTTTTTACTACCTCAACCAATTTAATTATGAGAAGGGACTATGTAAACAAATGGATCGAATGGATGACCCAGGGGGAATAAGGAATCGAGGTTCACCATGCACCTCTATGGAATAATTACATTAGATCACTTGAAAACACATTTTTATCCTACATAGAATAGGAATATCGACTACTATCATCCCTAAACCCCTCAGGAAAATATGTTCTATAACTCAAATACTCAACACTAGTCCAAGAATATAGAAAGGATCCTCCACCATGGTGGGTGGGGGGAATTTGGAAATAAAAATTTCTTCCAAATGAAAAACTATGCGTGTGGCTCAGGTTGCACAACAAATCCCTCACATGGGAAAAATTGCAAAAAAGGAACTTGCAAGGCCCTAGAAGATGTTGCCTCTGTGGGAAAGATGTAGAGACTAATCATCACCTATTTCTGGAATGAAAATTCACTACAAAGGTTTGGACAAAGATTCATAGAACCATAGTGATCCAGGTGGATATCAGTGTCCAACCACCTTTTCCAAATGGCTCAAAACAATTTTCTAGCAATTTTGGCAATTTACTATTTTTAGCAGGTTTTAACTTCCGGGGCCATTTTGAGGGCCCAAATGAAGGTTTTTCGAGATTGAGGTTTTCAATGATATCTAAAAGCATGATTGAGCCCCCAAAATTAATCTCCTCGACGATTCCTTTCCAACGAGCTATCACACGCCTAAAATGGAGATCGTATGCAAAAGTTACAACCCCGGGAAGTTGATGTACTCACTTACCCAAACGGGGCCCACACGACTTTTGGTGCTTCATCTCCTAGGGTTAGGTTTTTGGATGTCTAGGGTTTTTGACATTCCTGATTATTGTAAAAAGGCCTTCAAAGCCTCATGGTAATCATCTTCTTGCGAATGCGAGTAGCCATCACATCTCTTCTCAGAGATAAGTTGCCACCATTCTAGCGAGTCTTTCACTCTGTATTTTTACAGTCTCTGTACATTTCTTTCATTAATAGAAATCCTGTATTACTGTATATCTGTGTTTATGGTTGCATATATGATACATTTTTGTTATATTATTGAATATCTGCAATATCTGTGTGCATTTCTTTATTATATCTCCGATCTCATTTCGTGTCGGAAATAATCCAGATCAGTGGTATCAGAGCAGGCTACTCTTGATCATTTTTTCAGTGCATGTCCCTGACGAGGTACGATTATAGCAATTTGGGTCTCGAGCTTGTCTCTCTTGAAGACAATCGCTCTTGCACACCCAAGAAACCCTCAATGGTGGAAGAAAAGAAAAATGACGGAGCAGACGATCCTATCAATATGTTGCTTGAGCAAGCTCTCACGCGACAGAGGGACGAAATGGTGGAGAACTTTTCCCACATCCTTCAACACCTCCTGATAGCATCAGGTGCATCTTCATCAAGTGGCCACTTTGGAGGCACCTCGCCTTTCAAGGTACAAGTTAATTTTGATATTCCTGTATTTGAAGGACAGATAGATGCAGAAGCCCTAGAAAAATGGTTAACTCTGCTAGAAGGTTATTTCTCTGTTCACAATTTTTTCGACAAAGAAAAGATCACCTTCGCACTCCTTAAAGCTCTCCCTCATGTCAAACATTGGTGGGAAACTTATTGGGAGCAAATTTCCACAGAGGAGTCTGGAATATATGGGGTCGACTCCACTTGGGATTTTTTTTTGGATGCATTAAAAGAATAGTATTACCCTGTTGGCAACTATGAGGACCAGTACATCAGATGGACCACACTGCAGCAAGAGAGGGGCCAAGTATTTCCAGAGTTCACCAATACCTTCCATACCTTGTGCACCAAGTTGGGTATCAAAGACTCCGAGTGACATTTGGTTCTGAAATACCGTGGGGCTCTACACAGATACATCCAGACTAAAATGGATTTTCTGGACATCTCATCACTCGGTGCTTCTTATTGATATGTTGTTAAAATTGAGCAGAAATTTAAGCACTAGAACAAACGGGAATTCGGGTCTGCAAATCCGCAACAACCAAAGTATGACAAAGACGGCCCTAACAAACAGTCTTCTGAAAACCAGTCCAAGACACAGAAAAAGAAGGGTCACGGGAAGACAAAGAAGGACACCAGAAAATGGTGTGATTTTCACAAAAGCCCCTAGCAAAACACCGATGAATGTCTCTCAAAACAGTCATTGGTGGCCAAGATCAAAGACAAGGAGCCGAACCCTGATTCAGAATCTGATTCTAAAAATACTAGTAAAGGACAGATCATTGACGCAGACCCCACTGCTATTGTCACGACCATAGAAATTCAACCAGAAGAACCAACAGATCCTGAAGAGGGGGAGCGCCTTTTTCATTCACAGATGTGGGTGGAGGGGACCCCGCTACATTTTATTGTTGATAGTGGAAGCCAGAAAAACCTCATCTCAGAAGAGGTAGTCAAACAGTTGGGATTGTCGACAACACCACACCCGCAACCATACAACATCGGGTGGCTTCGGCAAGGACGAGATCTTCATGTCAACCAACAGTGTTGATTGTCATATGGCATCCAACCCTTCAAGGATGAGGTATTATGTGATGTTGCCCCACTGGATGTCTATGATGTTCTCTTGGGCCAACCATATATGTGGAGATGCCATGTTGTTTATGAGTCTCGACCCCGTAGTGTCATTGTTACTTTGGGGGGTCATCTCTACAGAATACCAGAGGTAGTTTCGACTACTATTCCACCTAAAAAGTGTCGCAAGGTAGTATCTCATACTGCAAAATTTAGCTTCTTCACAATATGTTCAAAAGGAGAACAAAAGGACACTGCAACCACTACAACCTTGCCCCAAGCACCTTCTATCCAACAGAAG
>ML794782.1:170440-186127 GCA_009831015.1 Picea engelmannii
TAGGAGACAAAGGATACAATTACAATTAAAGGGTCTATCCAATCACACTAATATAACAATAGAAATGTGATAACTCAATATTTGGGGCTTAACATGCCCCTCCCCTTCAAACAAGTGTTTCCCTCAACACTTTATTAGATATGGATGTTTTTGCATGAAGAAATCCTCTTACCATGTTGCCTCTTCTATTGGTAGTATCTTCCGCTTGATGAGGTTCTTAGTGGTTGCTCAATTTTTTAGTTTCTTGATCCTTGTTTCAAGGATTGTTTTCAATTCTCGCATGATTTCCCCTTCTTCATTAATCTCTAGAAAAACTGTTTTAAATGGGATATTCTCACCAATTACCTTGTTTAATAAAGAGACATGGAATACTATATGTAGACATGAAGATGGAGGAAAATCCAATTTTTAATCCATATTTCCAATCCTCTGCAACACCTTATAGGGACCATAGTACTTGGGTGCTCATTTATTTTCCTTTTTTTGTTGCTTGAGGGACATATGTTTATATGGTTGTAGCCTTGGAAATACCCAATATCGCACTTCAAATTGCCTTTCATTGTGATGTTGATCTACTTGTTGTTTCATTCTATGTTGTGTTGTAACCAAGTTGTCCTTCAATAGATTGACAATCTCTTGTTGGTGCTCTATGTGGTCCTCCACTGCTTGAATCTCCACTTTCCCTCTCACGGGTGATGTGATGGATGGATGATGATATCCATAAACTATCATAAGTTCAGAAATGTTTTATGAAGTATGGAAGGATGTGTTATGCCATCATTCTACCAAGGGTGACCACTTGACTCAATGTGTCTATTTCTTGGATTCTCGAGAAACGAAGATACCCTTCTAGACATTTCTTTATAGTCTCGTTTTTCCAATTAGAATGAGGATGATAAGAGGAGTTGTGAGCCAAATAAGTGCCTAAACAAGAAAATAATTTAGTCCAAATATTTCTAGTGAAAATTGGATCTCTATCACTTACACTGATTTTGGGGATCATGTGCCTTTTGAACTATTTCCATGAATGTTTTGGCTATTATATGTGATTTAAAAGGATGATAAAGAGAGAAAAATGGGCACACTTGTGGTTATTTTATCCACTACTATGATGGTGACATTCTTTCGTTCGGACTTGGGTAGACCTATAATAAAATCCATTGAAACATCTTCCCAAAGTTGAATTTGTATGGCTAATGGTTGTAGGAGACTCGAGGTCTTGATTGTCTCTCCCTTATTCTGTTGACAAACCACACATTCAACCACAAATTTTGTAACATCATTTTAAAGACCTTCCTAGAAAAAATCCTTCTTGATCCCATGGTAGGTTTTTAAGAACCATGAATGTCCTTTTATAGGAGAAGTGTGCAATTCTAAAAGGACCTTCTATTTGAGTTAGGAATTATTACATAAATATAGGAAAACTTGATACAAAAATAAATCATTTTTCCACACAAGTTTATATAATGCTCTTGGGTCCTCTTGTAGTTGTTGAATGATATTTCTTACATTATATCCTTTTTTATTCCACACATAGCACATAGTAAGTTGATGCAGGAGCATCTTTCAAATTCAACTCATTAATTGACCTCTAGAAGGTCTTATGAATTTACGATAGGAAGTTGGTTTCCTTAATGTTATGGAATGTTGTAGTTTTTCTTATTTTCCTAAGATTGTCATAATTATAGAATAGTTCCAAGTGTGTTTATGAGAAGAGAGTGTTTTTCCATGTAATGTAAAAGAATGGTATATTTCAAATGGGAAGTTGAAAGAGTTAGAAAATCTAGGGTGAGTTGGAGGATTGTTTGGATTCAATCCTATTCAAGGAAATGAATTAGTTGTTGAGAAAATTAGATGATTTTGTTTAGATTTTTCAAAAAAACGAGGATCAACCCTATTCAAATCAATTTCCTTTTATTTGTATAAATAAAATCCTGGGTGTGAAAATTCAATATGTGGGAGTACTTAGTAAGGGATTGTAATTTGTGTTCAAATATTATTAGTCGCATACAAACCCCTTGAATGGGAACTTGTTTCCCAACACGAATTCTGATAAAGCTTTGTGTTTTTTAATATTTGTGTGACTGAGGTTATGGTGTGATTTCCAATATTGATTGAGTTATATTGTGAATGAATGAGAGCTCTATCAACATCTAGTATCTATCATAGTTACGGGTAATTCCTTCCAAATATCTGTGAAATCGCTCCATCTATTTTCCCAGTGAATTTTAGGATGAAGTCCATGGTTTTTTCATGGAACAAATAGTTTAATAAATATGGCATCGAGAATTCTCTTTTGTAGGTTTAATTAATCATAATCATCACCTTGTGTAGAGTTCCATTTCAACCGAACCGAATCTTAAAACCTTCAAAATAAACAAGTGTTTAATTTTCTTCGATGGCTAGTGGGTCAGTTAACAGATCATTGATTAACAAACTTGCTTGAATTCCCATCAAGCAAATTTTGTTAACTAGATCATAGTTAAATGAGAAAAGGTGCATTGTATATGTATCCCAGATCCTGGTGGGTCGGTGACTAGTAACAAGTCGGTGATCCGTTGTGAATTGGTGGCTTGGTGGTTCCAGTGACTGGTTAACATGACAACGAAGGTCTAAGGTTATTTTGTGGTGGCCTAGTGGTTTTAGTGGTTGGTTGAAAGAAATGTTAAGTGACGATAATTTTAATTGAAAGACGTGTTAAAAAATGAAAATTCAAGGATTAGTTAATGACGGATTAAGGGCATATGGATAGATAGCATGGATGATTTGGGGGTTCCTATACAGATAGAGAAATTTAGGTAAGGTGATGAAACTTCATTATTTGTTTTATTAGCAAGTTTTGGTTTTACCTTGCATCAATTGGTATCAGAGAAGATTTACTACCTATAGATTTACTCAAGACAAGATATGTTTTTTTCTATGTTTTGCAGGTAGCAACAAAGATGAAAGGAGAAATTTGTTGCTATCCCTATAGTTAGTGAATCTGGAGAAGTGAAGGAATAAGAGAAACATAAGCTCTTAAGAGGAAGTAATAAGGTGTAGAAGCCTACAATTGTTTTAGTTGAGGAGCAGGGTGGATGCTCAGAAGGTTCTAAGTGGAGAGAACCAAAGAATACCAAAAGTCCAGGTTCAGAGGGAGAGAAACATTGGTGAGGTATTGGGTAGCAGGGTGGAAAAGACTTGCTAAAGGCTTGTTGCAACCCAGAGTGAGCATAGTGAAGCTCAGAGAAAGGAATATTGATAGTGAGATGAAGGGATTAGAAGTATGAAATTTCCACATAAATATGAAAGTAGATGTCAATGAGTTAGGAATTGAAACATAGATAGTTGAGCTAAAGGGGAGGAATAGTGTAATGATGAAGTTGCTATAGGAAAGAAATAAAGAAAACCATATATATGGTTGGAAGATGAGGAGAAGGGTCAGATGGCCTATTGTGAAATTATTTGCAACGAATTTGAGGCACAAATTTCATGTCTAGATGAAGATAGAGGAGAAACTCAGAATAGTTGAGTATAGGAAGCAGTCCTTTAGAGAAGGAAAAATAGTTCACATTTGTGAACCAGAGTAGGGAGTAATACTTGGAGAGGATGATGAGAAATATGAGAGACCTCAGAAGAGTCTCATGGAGTGCAAGGAAAAACATAGAGAATATATTCCAATGTTAGAGGTATCAAGAGACACAAAGGAGTCTCAATATTTTCAAACCAATTGTTTGTTTGAGAATGTGTTTGCAGGTCATGAAGATGGTGTTGGAATACTGAGAGGGGGGGTGAATCAGTATGATCACAATTATCATTTTTAATCACAATATAAAACCTCCAATAAATATAATGAGCATTCAAAACACCATAATTCAATGCATAGACGACACATAAACATAGTACACCAGAATTTTACGTGGAAACCCAATGCGGGAAAAAACCATCGAATGTTTTTCTTATTTATCAATGAGTACATTCATTGGAAGCACCAACTTCCCATTTCTCCATCCACAACTAGAAGGAGGCTCCAACCCCTTGTTTATAGGATGCAACCTGAAGGAATCTCCAACTCCCTAATTTATCTGGCTCCAACCAGAAGGATCCTACAACCCCCTTTCCTTTCCCTGTCCAACCACCTTGAAATATAAATGTAGACCAATATGTCACTACCTCTATCACTAATAACCTTTTGTCTCTGATATTTATACTGTTGGTACTGATATCAATATCCCATCAATACTGCAACCACACACACCTCATACCAAGATTCACAAGAGAATTCTCCAAATCAAATTCTTGTGAATCACGAAGAAATAAATGTTCTTGATTTCTTCATAATACTCACCCTAACACACATCGGAATACATACCTTCAATCCTATAGCTAACCTGATTTTTAGATCCCTGATCTTCAGCAAATTTTCCTCACAATTCTACGACCCTATGCACTATCTACCCACGGGTATCTGTGCTTTTTCTCACTACCCATGGATGTATGCACTTTTCCTCTCGAAAGAAGTAGATTTACTCAAAGAATCTCTATCCAAAACCTCTTTTCTCTACTCTTGTCTCCTGAAAACTTATTACTTCACTAGAATTCTCTTCCTTTGACTCATTGCCTCAGATCTCCAACCTATATTCTCATAATTGATTATCCAATTGACTCTTCTCTATGTTTTAATGAGGATCTCATGATGACATGTAACTTCCATGCAACTCACATGCAACTTGTTAACTTTTATTTATAGTTACTTTGACATGCAACTTTTTAACTTATGTTTACAGTTACTTTGACATGAAACTGACATGCTGCTTGTTATCTTATGTTTACAGCTACTTTACTTCGACATGAAACTTGTTCAAGGGTTGAAACCAAAGACAACCAATCTTCCAACAACTAAACTTTCGACAATTAATCTTTCAACAATATCCTCCTTTGGCATTGAAGGAAACACTTAGACACAACACTTCTCATGCTCATATTGGATCCCCTATATTCATACCCCTTCTCTTCCTTTCCATGGCTCTGTTTTTATATACCCTTTAACATCAATGGAAAAAGATGACTTCTCCTTGGGGTTTCTCCCCCTATATGTAAGCCTCTTATCTCTACTGATGTTTCTCTTCATGGTGCTTCCTCATGTAAATCTATGATAAAATAATTCAAAAAGCATTCAATTATTTCATAATTACTATTTCTCCCCTTTGTCTTACTATGAAAATACCATGTAGATCATTGTGGGGTTGAAACTACTCCAAGTTTCTGTCAAATATACTCAAAATTCTCTTCCGAGGTTTGGTGAAGATATATGCAATCTGTTATTTTATCCCGACATACTCTACCTTGATGTTCTTCTCTGTAACTTGTTCTAGTGGAAAGTGAAACTTGATCGAAATGTGTTTCATCTTGGAATGCATCATTGGATTCTTAGAGATACTTATAGAACTGGTATTATTGCAAAAAATTAGAATAGGCTCGTCATGTTCCACATGTATGTCCTACAAATTTTGCTTCATCCAAAGAACCTATGTACAACATGTTGTTGCTACAATATGCTCTACTTATGTTGTGGAAAACGATATTGAATATTGTTTCTTGATCAACCAGGATACCATACAATCACCCAAGTAGAAGGCTACTCCACTTGTACTTGTTTTTTCATCAACACTTTCTAACCAATTTGCATCTGTGTATGCAACTAGAGATAGATCATTCCCTATTGAATACCATAATATATATTCCTATGCTCCTTTAAGATATCTAAATATTCTCTTTACTTCCATAACATGTGTTTCCTTTAGTGCTGCTTGAAATCTTGCAACCTGTCCAACTACTTGCATCACATCCAGTCTCGATGTTGTCACATAGATTAAACTACCAATCATTGATTTGTAGAGTCTCTGATCTGCGTACTTGGATATATCATATTTGCTCAATTTGCAACTATTCTACATGGGAGCAGTTACAGTCTTGCAATCTACCATTCCAAACTTCTTTATCATTTCTTTGATATACTTGGCATGGGAAATGAAAATACATGTATCTTGTTGACATATGTGAAGTCCCAAAAAGAAAACAAACTCACCAAGTAATGACATTTCGAATTCATTATGCATGTCTTTAGCAAATTTTTTACTCATCCTATCATCATTACTTCTAAAAATCATGTCATCAACATAAACTTCAATTATCAATAAATTATTTTGATTTACCTATATGTAGAGATTGTTTTATGCATTTCTTTTCTTGAAACCTTGTTGTTATAGATACCTATCCAATATTGAATACCATGCTCTCGGGGATTGTTTGAGTCCATATAGTGAATTTTTCAATCTTCAAACATAATATTCCTTTTCTGCTAGTACAAATCCTTTTGGTTGTTCAATGTAGACTTCATCTTCTAGTTCTTCGTTTAGGAAGGATGATTTTACATCCATCTAATATAATTTGATTTTCTTCAAACATGCATAAGCCAAGATCAATTTAACTGCTTCCATTCTAGCAATCGGGGAAAAAGTTTCTTCAAAATCTATTCCTTCAACCTGAACATATCTCTTGCATACTAACCTTTCTTTGTTTCTTGTTACTTGTCCATCCTCATTCAACTTGTTTCTAAATACCCATTTTGTACCAATCACGTTCTTATCCTTAGGCCTTGAAATAATTTCCCATGTTTCATTCTTCTCTATTTTATCCAATTCTTCTTCCATAGCTTTGATTCAGTGTTCATCAGTGTTGGCTTCTTCAAAACTATTGGGTTCAATTGTGGACAACAGTGATAGATGTCTTTGTTATGGTGAGCATAATTTTCTTTGAGTTTCAACTCTTGCATATTTATTCACAATGATCTGTTCCGATGGATGTTTTTTCTGCACTCGTTGGCTAGGCATTTTGGGAGATATATGAATATTTTGTTGGACATATTCCTCTTTCTTTACTTCTGGCTACTCTTCTTCTTATTTCACTTATGCTTCTTCTACTTCTTCTTTCAAATCCTCTCCTCCTTCCTACTTTATTGAGTCTTTGATTTCTTCTTTGGGCTTCCATACACTTGTCTCCTCAATTTGTACATTGATACTTTCCACTATTCTATTGAGTCTCATATTGAAACATTTGTATGTCTTGATTTTGCTTGAGTACCCAATAAATATGCCTTTGTCAACTTGAGAGTCAAATTTTCCAATGCTTCCATCTTCTCTTTTGATGTAGCACTTGCTTCCAAACACTCTAAAATGCAACACATTTTTCGATATTCCTTTCCATACCTCGTAGGGAGTCTTATCACTATTAATTCTAAGCATTCCTATGTTCAAGATGTAAACTATTGTATGTACTCTATGTGCCCAAAATATGTAACCCAACTTGGAATATTTCAACATGTTTTTGGCCATTTCATGTACTATCGTGTTCTTTCTTTCAATGACTCCATTTTGCTAAGGTGTCCTGGATGCTAATAATTGTATTTTTATCCCATGTTCACCACAAAAATATGGGAATTATTTCGATGTAAACTCTCAACAATTTTTTGATCTCAAAAATTTTATTTTCAATTCTATATGTGTTTCAACCATCTGTCTGTATATATTGAAGTGTTTGAATGCCTCTGACTTCTTCCTAAGAAAAAAAATTGCAATCATTCTTGTGTAGTCATCAATCAGTAGCATGAAGTATTGTTCACCATTTAATCCCTTTATTCTAGTTGGTCCACATAGACTGGTATGTACAGTCTCCAAAGTTTTTGTCTTTGAGTACTCCTTTGATTTGAACATGGTTCTAGTCTATTTTCCATGTAGACAATGCTTACACAGAGTATTCGTTGGCTTTGAAATTTCAGGCATTTCTCTTACTTCTTTGTTTATGTTGATTTTGACAAGATTGTCAAAGTGCATGTGACCCATTCTTCTCTACTAGAGCCAACTTTCATTTTCATTTCCTAAATAATACTTTCCTTTCCAATTTCATTCAAAACATATATGTTGTTCGGAGTCCTTATAGTTGTCGCCACTAACCTGCCTGATCCTTCTTTCCTTATTTCGCATTTATTTGATTCGAACTGAAGTGTGTGTCCTTGATCACACATTTGACATACACTAAACATATTGTGCTTTATATCTTCAACCAGTAGAACATTTTATGTCATGGCATATTTGCTTCCAAGATTAACTACGCCTCTACCTATAATCTTAGTTGAATGATTATTTCCAAATGAAACTAATCCATATCTTTGTTTCTCAAGTGTTAGAAACATGTTCATGTCACCTTTCATATGATTTGAACAACCATTGTAAACATACCAATAACTTTTCCTATGTTGGGATTCTAAAGAAAGCTAGCATTTATTATGCTTTCTTTTCCATATCTCTTGTGGTTCCGATATATTATTGTTAATGTTTTGCTTTGATTCCCTAGGTGGAATAGTCAATCTACAATTCTTCTCTATGTGACCAAAATTGTTGCATTTGTAGCATTCTACTTCATTGCTCAATGAACCAAAATTGTTTTGGTTTCTGTTGTATGCTTCATAAGATCTTCTGGGATAACTTTTACTTAAGTACCTTGCATAGTTGCTTGTGTTCTTGGCATAGGCTCTGCAGTTTACAACTTTATGTATGAAATTAGCACAATTAAAATAATGACCATAAAATAATCTTTGATGCCTAGGAATAGATGATCTTCTTTGTGATGCACTCCTTCTGAATTTGTCTTCTTGAGTCTTCTTTAATTTTTGAATGTTCATCTTTGGAGGCATGCATTCTTCCTTCTTGATCGAATCTCTGATAGTCTCTACATAGATTATTTGTTCTGTTGTCTTGGAGCTTGATCCCTTCTCATTATGTGCTTGAATTTATCCTAGTCTAGATTTTTCATTTGATGGTATTTAACAGCTGATGATTTGATCCAATATTCTAGTGCTCTTCTACTGCACATCTTTCTTCTGAAGATCTTTCCTTAAAGAGACTATTTCTGCTTCTAAGCTTCCAATTGTTTTCTCCTTTTCTTCTAACTAACTTCTAAGGAATTCCTCAATTCTTCTGTCTTATTCTATTTTAATTTTTAGACTTGTGATCATATGCTCGATTTATTCATAGTTGGAATTCTGATATATCTGTTTCATTTTTAGCTCTGCCTTGAGTGACTTGTTTTTCTTTCTTTATTTCCTGGGTTCTTTTAATGCACTGATTAGCCATGCTATGATATCGACTTCACCTTATTCTTTGGAATCATATTCTACTTCCATGAAGAGTACACTTTCTGAATCACTACCACTACCATTATTATCTTCGGCTTATAAGGAACTATCCTCCTTTTAGTAGAAACTTTTCTTGAAGATTTTTTTTTTGTTTCTTCTCTTGTTTCCCTTTAGATATTTCTTTTCCTTGTTAGAAATTTCTTCTTCATCATTTTCTTTGTTCTTATGAGGAAATTTAGAATCAAAATGACCAATACCACCACAATTAAAACATTTCAATGGAATCATACCTTTATACTTGTCAGTTCCTTTCTTTAATTTCCTTACGAAGTTAGCCATCTCTTCATCTTCGTCTGAATCATCACTACAACTGCAACCTAGTTTTGAATTTTACTTGTTCTTCTTCTTTGTCTTCTTGGATGCCTTGAAAGTTGCTTCCTTTGTTACTGGGTTCTCCTATTTTGTTCTCATTTCATAGGCTATAAATATTCCATGTAGCTCGTCCATGCTCAATGCGCTGCGATCTGCTCTTTCTTCTAGGACTGATATTTTAGGATCAAATCTCATAGGAAGAGACCTCAATACCTTTTGAACAACCATTGAGTCATCAAATTCTACTCCCAATCCTTTAATAGTGTTAACTATTTTTTTAACTCGTAGTAGGTAGGATGCAATGTCTCCATCTTCTTTCATCTTCAATTGTTCAAACTTAGCTCTAAAAATTTGAAGCTTAGATCCCTTGACCTTGGCATCACCTTCATAAATATTTTGGAGTTTATCCCAAAGATCGTTTTCACTATCACAATGCATAACTTTGATAAATATTGAATCAACTAGACTACTCAAAATAGTATCTTTAGCCTTTAAGTTGTTTTCACTGAGTTTATTTCCATCTCTATCGATTGGGGGAGTGGTTGGTGTTGTATACCCATATACTATTGATTGTGAAACATCAAATCCTTGTGCCTGTAAAAATGTTTTCATCCTTTTATTCCATAAGGTATATTTTTTACCATCAAACATTGGTGCACTAGTCTTAACATATTCCATGATCTCCTTACAGTGGTTAGAATGCTTCCTTAAGGACCTGCTCTGATACCAATTCTTGGAATTCTGAGAGGGGAAGGTGAATTAGTATGAGCACAATTAGTACTTTTAATCACAATATAAAATCTCCAATAAACATCATGAACATTCAAAACACCATAATTCAATGCATAGACAACACATAAACACAGTACATCATAATTTTACCTGGAAACCCAATGCGGGAAAAAACCACGGGATATTTTTCTTATTTATCAAAGAGCACATTCATTGAAAGAAACAACTTCTTATTTCTCTAGATACAAATGGAAGGAGGCTCTAACCCCCTATTTATAGGATGCAACCTGAAGGAAGCTCCAACTCCCTAATTTATTCGACTCCAACCAGAAGGAGGCTACAACCCCCTTTCTTTTCCCTGTCCAATCGCCTTGAAATACAAATGTAGACTTATATGTCACTACCTCTGTCATTGATAACATGTTGTTGTTGTTGTCTCTGATATTTATGTTGTTGTTAATGATATAAATATCTCATCATGACTGCAACAACACACACCTCATACCAAAATTCACAAGAGAATTCTCCAAATCAAATGCTTGTGAATCATGAATACATACTTGTTCCTAATTTCTTCAGAATACTCATCCTAACACACACAAAAAGACATGCCTTCAATTCTATAGCTGACCTGAGTTTTAGATCCCTAATCTTCAACAAATTTTTCTTGCAGGTTTGTGACCCTATGCACTATCTTCCTATGGGTATCCTCTCTTTTCCTCACTGGAGCCCATGGATGTATGCACTTTTCCTCCTGAAATCCATGGATTTAATCAAAGAATCTCTATCTTAAACATCTTCTTCATACTCTCGGCTCCTGCAAACTTCTTACTTCACTAGACTTCTATGCCTTCAACTCATTGACTAAGATCTCCAACCTATATTCTCATAAGTGATTATCCAATTGACTCTTCTTTGTGTTTTAATGAGGATCTCATGTTGACACACAACTACCATACAACTCATGATGACATGCAACTTGTTAACTTATGTTTACAGTTACTTTGACATGCAACTGACATGCAACTTGTTAACTTATGTTTACAATTACTTTGACATGCATCTTGTTATCTTATGTTTACAACTACTTTACTTGTACTTGCAACTTATTCAAGGGTTGACATCAATGACAACCAATCTTCCAACAACTAAACTTTCGACAAATAATATTTTTCAACAACTAATCTTTCAACAATCTCCCCCTTTGGCATTGATGGAAACACTTAGAGACAACACTTTTCATGTTCATGTTGGCTCCTCTATATTCATTCCTCTTATATTCCTTTCCATGCCTCTATTTTTATCTCCCCCTTTGACATCAATCGAAAAGGATGACTTCTCCTTGGGGATGCTCCTCCTATTTGTAAGCCTCTAATCTCTACAGATGTTTTTCTTCATGGTGCTTCTTCGTGTAAATATCTAATAAAAGCATTCAAAATGCATTCAATTCTTTCATGATTACTACTAATCTCCCCATGTCTTATTGTGTCAATTTCCATGTACATCATTGTGGGGATGAAACTACTCCAAGTCTTTGTCCAAGATACTCAAAAGTCTCCATCGGAAGAGGTTTGGTGAAGATATCCGCAATTTGTTCTTTTTTCCCAACATACTCTACCTTGATGTTCTTCTCTGTAACTTGTTCTCGTAGAAAGTGAAACTTGATCGGAATGTGTTTCATCTTAGAATGAATCACTATATTCTTAGATATACTTATATCAGAATAGGCTCGTCATATTCCACCTGTATGTCCTGCAAAGTTTTCTTCATCCAGAGAATTTGTGTACAACATGTTGTTTCTGCAATATACTCCTCTTCTGATGTGGACAACAATATTGAAGATTGATTCTTTCTCAGCCGGGATACCAAACAATCACCCAAGTAGAAGTTTGTTCCACTTGAACTTATTTTTTCATCAACACTTCCTGCCCAATCTATGTCTGTGTATGAAATTAGAGATAGATCATTCCCTTTTGGATACCATAATCCATAATATTATGTTCTTTTCAAAAATCTGAATATCCTCTTTACTTCCATAACATGTGTTTCCTTCGGTGCTACTTGAAATCTTGCAACCTTTCCAACTGCTTGCATCACATCTGGTCTCGATGATTTTACATAGAGTAAACTACCAATCATCGATTTGTAGAGCCACTAATATTCATCCTTGGATATATCATATTTTCTCAATTTGCAACTGGTCTGCATGGGAGTACTTATGGGCTTGCAATCTACCATTCCAAAATTCTTTAGCATTTCTTTGATATACTTGATCTGGGAGATGAAAATGCATGTATCTTGCCCACATATGTGAAGTCCCAAAAAGAAAGACAACTCACCAAGTATTGACATTACGAATTCATTTTGCATGTCTTTTGCAAATTTTTGACTCATCCTATCATCATTACTTCCAAAAATAATGTCATCAACATAAAATTCAATTATTAATAAATTATTTTGATTTACCTTTATGTAGAGATTGGTGTCTGTGTTAGGCAAATATATTTTTGTTTAATTATGTTGTAGTACTTGCCCAACTATTTAATTTGTCAATCCAAGGTTCGTAGGCTTACAAGGCACACGCACTATATATGTAGGACTGAAGTAAAGGTAATCTAATCTAAATTGTTGAAATGAAATTAATCTAGGAAAGCATTGAAAGACTAACTAGGAAAGCAAGAAATTAATCTAGGAAAGCAATACAACATGTGAAGAGTTGAATGACAAAAGACATATGTGAGCTCACACAATAATGTTATCTCAAATTACATTACAAGAATCAAATGACAAATCATGAAAGCATGACAAATGAAAGAATACAAATCAAAGCTAAGAATCCCCTTCTAAGACTTCAAGCTAATCTAAGTCTAATCTCTCATCTCTAACTCCCCCAAATGAAGAGAGAACACTCTCTTTTATACATGAGATTCTTGAAGATAAGATCAGAGTCTTATAATTACATGTCCATTATTCTCTCAACCACTTTCCTATTATTACAAGATATGATCCCTTCAAATCCTTCACACATTTCTCACAAATCTTGGATAAGATATGCCATCAAAATCTCCATGATCTTCTCCTTTGAATATGCTTGAATGATTGTCCCAAATATTCTTCAAATCTTCAAAGCTTGAAGATGAAATTCGAATTTGAGGCTAGGTGGTAATATTTGACTTTGTTGAAATCTTCAAATATACCTGTACACATCATAAAACTCATCCAACCTTGAGATATAATGAAAATATTTTAATTTTCTAATATTTAATCATAATTCACTTATAATACTAAAATGAATAAAGTGGAAAATAATAAGGTGAAACCCAAATGTATGTATGGAAATTGTATAATAAAAGGTTAATGGGACGATGGAATGTAATGAATAATGAAGGAAAAGGTGGATGAAAATACAACATTTCTGAGGCCCAACATCCCCCCAAACTAAACTTGTTGCATGTCCTCATGCAACCATGCATGGATCTTCTTAAGAACTTTTGGCATTCAAACTTTGGCTTTGATTGATGATGTCTTTTTAATAAGGAATGTTTCTAGGATTTGAAATACAGAAGTAGCAACATGTAAAATACATGTGTAACAGCATGTAATACATGTGTAACAGCATGTGAAATATGTGTAACAACATGTGAAATTTTCTTATGGTTGGTTCTTGTGTGACAACCATGAATACAAATAATGTTGGTTCTTTTGTTAACAACATTCATTTCACTTATTTGTTTTCTTGATGCAATAATTTAGTCATATACTCACTAGAAATAATAATAAGTTATCAATGTGCATAAGAAAGCATCATTGTGTATAAGAAAGTTTTTTCTTTATCTTTATGAATCATGCCAATATGTATATCAATCGAAATGCAACAAAGTGTCCTTGGAAAAGAAATGTTAGTGAATCATAAATGGAATGATGAGATGGTAAAATGGAATAATGGTAATGAATATGTGGTGAAATAGTCTGCCCCCTCCCCCAACTGAAGTGTTTGCATATCCTTATGCAACTTGGCATAGGTTATGAAAGTGAAAAAGGAAGTAGAGCATGGTGAGGGAATTTTCCAAAGTTATTCATTACTAGCAAATAAGGAATTACATGATTAAATATTAGAAAAGAACATACCTCCACTTACCCAAGAATGATGATGAACAATGCAAGAGGAATATGGTTTATGTTGATGTTGGAGCATGGAAGATGTGACTGTTGCAGGATCATGAAAATGGAACCGCTAATGTTGTTGTTGTTGTAACTGGATCATGGGAAGTCAAAGAATCTAAATTGCTACTACTGAATCATGAAAAATGTGGAAGGCAGAGAATGTGGAGTTGTGGTACTCTCATAGATCTGAAATCAAACTATTGTAACTGTTGAGGGGATCATGAAAAAGTGTATAGTCTTCACCTGCTACAAATCGATGGCACAATTCTAGTCATGCGAATAAATGTGTCAATGTCAAGCATGAAGAGAAATCATTGGATTATCGACCATTGATGAATGTCGTTAACCAATGTGAGACAAACTCACTAGTGATGTCAATGAGTGCCAAGGTACCTGAGTACATCTTGTGAAGTGCGAATAGATGAGTTGATGTCGAGCCACTTGCAAAATCTGATGATCATGGGACATTGATGTATTCCCATGATTGTCAGTGAGAGAACTTGCCATTAAGGCATCCAAGCCTCAAGGTACTCAAAAGGAACTCTAGTATGTATCCCAGATAATGTGTCGAGGTCGATGGGGCAAGACTGTTGAAAGGTGGGACTTAAGGAATCCCACATCAGTCAACGCGAGTTTATAAAAGATTGGTAGGACTATAGATGTAAATATCTTAGTAGCAACAGGGTTTATAGCAAAGAAATCAAGGCAATGTGATCATGGAAAGGGAACTTGACTGGTTTTATTGAAAAGGAAAAAGAACTAAAAAGAAGGAAATGATGTATGCAACTCAGAAAGATAGGGAGGTGTGAATTCATGATGGATAAGGCAATGGGAGATGGCTTCACACAGGGATGACCAATGTGTGTTTGAAGGAAAAATGGGGGTAAACATTCATGACGCAAATAGGTTTATGGAAGATTTCTATGTAACAACAAACATCATGATGTTTTTGATGGGTAATAACTCCTTCAAGTTCTGAACAAACATGTTTTTTTTTCTAGAAAATATTGTGATTCTCGAAAATCATTGCGGCATGGAATACGAGCATATTGTTCCTGCAATCAATCTTAGTACTAATCCTGCAATCAAACTTGTGAGAACAATGTAAAATATAAAATGAAAGATTAAGTATAAATGCGAACAAATTCAGATACAAAATAAATGCAATTATACCTTGTTGTCCGCACTTTTTGGTTTATTCATTAATTGCCGCCAAAGTGACTTAAAAGAAAAACAAAGGAATGTTA
>ML794782.1:186466-204786 GCA_009831015.1 Picea engelmannii
ATCGGCCCTTCTCATTTACATAAAACATAATCTATATCCTACACAACTTCAAAGTCCAATGCAAAATAATGCTCTCTCTAAATAAGCTCCAAATCATGTGTTGAATAATATCTAGAATCAACAACTTCTTGAATATTCTAATAAGCTCACATGAAGTTGGGTCTGTCAAATCTCACTATAAATACCTTACCCCTGATGTGACATCATCAGCCTTGAATATTTCTTTCTTAGCACCGCAGATTGGATGTGATGGTTGTGACGTTCGTGCAAAGACAGTACTGCAGAAAACATGTTTTATCAAGTTCTCAACATTTCTTCTACCAATGAGGATATAACTCTACTTTTCCAAAATTGCCTCCTTGTAAGAGGTTCGGCCACTTTTATTACAAAATCTCCTTCCTTCACCCAACCTACACTGAAACTGTATCAGTTTACCTGAAAATATTGATCATAAAAAATCAAGGCAACGAGGATGAGGAGATAATGAAATTCGTTAGTGAATCAACCATGCTCTAATTTTATTGTTGCACGAGTCATTAGTTCTTGCATTCACAACATAAAAATGACGTACCTGGAAAATAATAGTTTAAAAAGGATCCCTGCACTTGTACAAAATTTTTAACCATACCTTAGCAGAGTGTTTCATCAAAGTCGAGCAAAGTTGAGGAGCCATTGTACAGAGAAGAACAATTGCTAGGACCACACACTTTATTCCAGGAAATTTCTCCATCAACTATGTGAAAATGTGGTATTGAACTATCAGCCAGCTCCAAAAATATCCAGGCCTCCATTGGAAAACTGACCATTCCTAAATTTGGCTCATTCATGGTCCGAAAAATCAAAACTGCTCTCAAACCAAGCAGAATTTTTAAAAACCGCTCACGAATTAAAAAAATGAGACCCTTCTGCACAAAACGCATGTGCCGAATTTTTAAAATTCGTCCATGTTTGCTCATAAATTTCAGCCAAAGTTGACTATCTGCAAATGCACGTTAATTGACAGAAAATTTCAGAGCAAATTATTATCTGTCCAGAACACAATGAGAAGAGAGCTAATAAACAATTATTGGACTGGATTGCCCAATACGTGGAATTCAAGGTCCAGATAGGTTTAATTAACAATTTATTTTTGGGATTGTGATGTCAAGTGATAGATTTAATTTTGTCATCCACCAATGGCTAAAAACTAATGACTATGAATCCCGGATTGAGTGCATGGATATGTGGAATTCAATTAAACCTTGGACTAGATCTCGGAAAGGAAGGGAGACACGGATCTTTCTGTTAAAATGGGATCCAATATCCATCTACCTTTGATAGGCCAAGAAGTTATTGTCAAATGAAGTCGCACATAGAGCCAGATCACCATATTTCATTAAATACAATGATTCAATCTTGGTTGTACGGGATATTTTATTGACTTAAAACCAATTGAATATTCCTCCCATGATCAATCCATATTGTAGGCAACTAGGATTAATTATAGTGCCATGACAACAAAAATGGTTATCGAGATTTGTTTTGTTGTTGAGATTTTTTAATTATCGCCAAGATTTTGGAAATGATAAGGGGAGATCTACAAAGTAAAGAAAATAGATTTTGATTTTGTTTTTCATTAATTAATCTCATATCCAGGTTCTAATTGCAGATTTCGATCAAGGTAGAAGGATGGAGACAAATCATGGCGATCAAGATGAACCTACGATTTCATATTTTATTATTTTTACAGGTTCAATTTGCAGGGTTCACTCCAAATCAAAAGGTGAAGGCTAGTCTAGGCAGTCAAGGCAATTACATTTGCGGGTTGACGTGAGAAGGTGCAAGTTTCGGATGGAGGCAAGATATGGCATCCCTAATACTCACAACAGACTGAGACGTAAAAAATGAGAAGAGCGCGGGCATGACACTGTTTAACCACTGTTGCATCAAAAACGTCATTGTCTCATCATGGAAAAATGTCACTATATCAACATGGAAAAACGTCATTGTATCAGCATGTAAAATTTCGTTGTAACAGCATGTAAAATTTCGCTATAACAGCATGTAAAATTTTGTTGTTTTATTCATCTAATTTTTATACTTGCAGGTCCAGGACGAACATGCAATTTTTTATTTTTTATTTTTAAATTGGTTTCTAACAAAAATGAAACTTGAAAAAGTGTAAAACAAAATAAATAAAAATTAGCAAATGGATTAAATGCATTAAAAATTGGAGATGAAAAATAGATTAGGCAAATTAATTTTATCATCCACAATCAAAAGTATTCCTGAAAATTGTTGGAGGCATCCTACTTTCTGATCCTCGCAATCACTCAAAGCGCGGAGGAGAGCATACTTATTCTAAAACAAAAAAAAAATGAAAATAAAATCCTACCTACTCTATACTAATTAGAAATTAGAATTTAATTACGTGTAATTAAATTTCCAGTGGAGCCATTCACATAATAGTAGTAAAAACATTTTCATGTGCAATTTTTCAAATGAAAGATAGAAATTTACGAGAATAAACGAATTTTGTTGTTGTAACGGAAAACTAACTAAATAAAAATAAAAACGAAATTTATCTAAACAAGTACTCACCTGGAACCATTGCTCGATATAGCTTTCGTAGGTGTGATTTCCCTTGCTCAGATCTTGTTGTAACTCCTCTTCATCTTCCTCAATCTCTTGTTCAAATGTTTGTTCATCACTAGATGTGTAGGAGTCTTCAGATGTTAAATCTTCATTTGTTCCTGGAGGAGTAATTGAATCTTTAATTCCTGTCAAGATCTCCTCTTCTAGAGAAGAGGAGATCCTGACTTTCGTGAGGACCTGAGTGAGTAGTTCCAAGCTGAAACTCATTGTTAAACCATGTTGAAAAGGGATTCTTACAGCACCCAAAAATTGAAAACAAATTGCATAAAAATCACACTCTACAAAAAAAAAAAAATTAAACACTCATGCTGAAAACAAATACTCTTCACAGTTGGTAAAATCAAGCACACTTGCTGGAATTGAAATCAAACTTGCGGAAATTGAAATTCACACTCTAGAGTTGGCAGGGAGAACATGAGGAGTCTCCACTCAAGTAGCTGATATGACCCCTTACCAACGCATGTAAATCATACTTGCAGTAAATTGAAACACACCCTAGTGTACGCTTGCAGAAAAATCAAACTAAACTTCAATCCATTGCGCTTTCCCCAGCAACTGCGCCAAAATGTTAGGCGGAAATATTGTCATTTAATTCCGTTGTAGTACTTGCCCAACTATTAATTTGTCAATCTGAGGTTCATAGGCTTACGAAGCACACGCACTATATATGCAAGACTAAATTAGAAGTAATCCAATCTAAATTGCTGAAATGAAATTAATCTAGGAAAACATTGAAAGACTAACTAGGAAAGCAGAAAATTAATCTAGGAAAGAAATACAACATGTGAAGAGTTGAATGAAAAAAGACATATGTGAGCTCACACAATAATGTTATCTCAAATTACATTACAAGAATCAAATGACAAATCATAAAAGCATGACAAATGAAAGAATACAAATCAAAGCTAAGAATCCCCTTCTAAGACTTCAAGCTAATATAAGTCGAATACCTCATCTCTAACTCCCCCAAATGAAGAGAGAACACTCTCTTTTATACATGAGAGTCTTGAAGATAATATAAGAGTCTCATAATTACAGATCCACTATTCTCTCAACCACTATCCTATTATTACAAGATATGATCCCTTCAAATCCTCCACACATCTCTCACAAATCTTGGATAAGATATGCCATCAAAATCTCCATGATCTTCTCCTTTGAATATGCTTGAATGATTGTCCCAAATATTCTTCAAATCTTCAAAACTTGAAGATGAAATTCGAATTTGAGGCTAGATGGTAATATTTGACTTTGTTGAAATCTTCAAATATACCTGTACGCGTCATAAAACTCATCCAACATTGAGATATAATGAAAATATTTTAATTTTCTAATATTTAATCATAATTCACTTATAATACTAAAATGAATAAAGTGGAAAATAATAAGGTGAAACCCAAATGTATGTATGGAAATGGTATAATAAAAGGTTAATGGGACGATGGAATATAATGAATAATGAAGGAAAAGGTGGATGAAAATACGACATTTCTGAGGCCCAACAGTATTCATTTCCTTTCTTGAACCCTTGTTGTTGTAGATACCTGCCCAATATTGAATACCATGGTCTAGGGGCTTGTTTGAATCCATATAATGTCTTTTTCAATCTGCAAACATAATCTTCCTTTTTTGATAGTATAAATCCTCTTGGTTGTTCAATGTAGACTTATTCTTCTAGTTCTCTATTTAGGAAGGATGATTTTACATCCCTTTGATATACTTTGATTTTCTTCGAACATGCCCAAGCCAAGATCAATCTGACTGCTTCCATTTTGGCAATTGGGAAAAATTTTCTTCAAAATCTATTCCTTCAACCTGGGCATATCCCTTGCATACTAACCCTTCTTTATTCCTAGTTACTTTTCCATCCTCGCTCAACTTGTTTCTGAATATCCATTTTGTACCAATCAAGTTCTTATCCTTAAGCCTTGGAACAAGTTCCCATGTTTCATTCTTCTCTATCTGATCCAATTCTTCTTCCATAGCTTTGATCCAATTTTCATCAGTGTTGGCTTCTTCAAAATTGTTGGGTTCAATTGTGGACAACAATGCTAGATGTCTTTGTTCTAGTGAATGTAATTTTCTTCGAGTTTCAACTCTTACATATTTATTACCAATGATCTGTTCTTATGGATGATTTTTATACACTCACTGACTAGGTCTTTTGGGAGATATCTGAATATTTTGTTGGTCATATTCCTATTGATCTAATCCTGGCTTCTCTTCTTCTTCTTCTGCTTATGCTTCTTCTACTTCTTCTTTCAAATCCTCTTATCCTTCGTACTCTGTCGAGTCTTTGATTTCTTCTTTGTTATTTCATACACTTGTCTCGTCAATCTGTACATTGATGTTTTCCACTATTCTGTTGAGTCTCAGATTGAAACATTTGTATTCCTTTCTTTTGCTTGAGTACCCAAAAAATATGCATTTGTCAACTCAGGAGTCAAATTTTCCAATCCTGCCATCTTCTCTTTTGATGTAGCACTTGCCTCCAAACACTCTAAAATGTTTCAAAATTGTCGATATTCCTTTCCATAGCTCGTAGGGAGTCTTATCACTATTAATTCTCAACATTCCTCTGTTTAGGATGTCAAATGTTGTATGTACTTCCTGTTCCCAAGAGATGTCACCAAACTTGGAATATTTCAACATGGTTCTAGCCATTTTATGTACTGTCATGTTCTTTCTTTCAACAAATCCATTTTGTTGAGGTGTCCTGGTTGCTGAGAATTTCCTTTTTGTCCCATGTTCACCACAAAATACATGAATTATTTTCATATAATCTCTCCACCATTGTCTGATCCCAAACATTTGATTTTCAAGTCTGTCTTTGTTTCAACCATCTCTTTGTATATCTTGAAGTGTCTTAATGCCTCTGACTTCTTCATGAGAAGGAAAATTGTACTCATTATTGTGTAGTCATCAATCATTAGCATGAAGCATTGTTCACCATGTAATCCCTTTGTTCTAGTTGGTCCACATAGATCAGTATGTACAATCTCCAAAGGTTTTGTCGTTGAGTACTAATTTTATTTGAACTTGGTCCTAGTTTGTTTTCCCTGTAGACAATGCTTACACAGAGTATTCATTGGCTTTGAAATTTCATGCATTTCTCTTAATGCTTTCTTTCTTCTAATTTTGACAAGATTTGCAAAGTACATGTGACCCATTCTTTTGTTCTAGAGCCAACTTTCATTTTCCTTTCCTAAACAACAATTTTTCTTTCCAATTTCATTCAAAACATATAAGTTGTTCAGAGTCCTTATAGTTGTCACCACTAACCTGCCTAATCCTTCTTTCCTTATTTCGCATTTCTCTAAGTCTAACTAAAGTGTTAGTCCTTGATCACACATTTGACTTACACTCAACAGATTGTGCTTCATATATTCAACCAGTAGAGAATTTTCTACCATGGGATATTTACTTCCAAGATTAATTGTTCCTCTACCTATAATCTTAGATGAATGATTATTTCCAAATGAAAATGATCCATCTCTTTTTTTCTTCGGTGTTAGAAAATTGTTCCTGGCACCTGTCATATGATTTGAACAACCACTATTAACATATCAATCACTTTTCCTTTGTTGAGATTGTAGAGAAAGAGAGAATTGATTCTGCTTTCTTTTTTGTATCTCTTATGGTTCTGATATCTTACAATTAATTTTTTTCTTTGATTCCCTAGGTGGAATAGTCAATCTACAATTCCTCGCTATGTGACCAAAATTCTTACATTTGTATCATTCTACTTCATTTCTCAATGAACCAAAACCATTTTGGTTTATGTTGTATGCTTCATAATATATTATGGGATAACTATTGTTTAAGTACCCTGCATTGTTGCTTTTGTTCTTGGCATAGGCTCTGCAGTTTACAACTTTATGTCCAAAATTAGCACAATTAAAACAATGATCATAAAATAATATTTGATACCTAATAATATATGATCTTCTTTGTGATCCACTCCTTCTGAATTTGTCTTCATGAGTATTCTTTATTTCCGGAATGTTCATATTTGGAGGCTTGCATTCTTCCTTATTGACTGAATCTCTGACAGTCTTTGCATAGATTCTTTGTTCTGTTTTCTTGGAGCTTGATCCCTTCTCATTTTGCACTTGATTGTATCCTAGTATGGATTTGTCATTGGATGGTCTTTGACTGCTGATGATTTGATCCAATATTTTGGTGCTCTTATGCTGCACATCTTTCTTCTGGAGATATTTCCTTAAAGAGACTATTTATGCTTCCAAGCTTCCAATCATTTTATCATTTTCTTCTAAATAACTTATAAGGTCTTCCTCAATTCTTTTGTCTTATTTTGTTTGAATTTTTAGACTTGTGATCATCTTCCCGATTTCTTTAGAGTTGGAATTCTAAGATCACTCTTTCATTTTTAACTCTGCCTTAAGTGACTTGTTGTTCTTTCTTTCATTCTAGAGTTCTTCTAATGCACTGATTATCTCTGCTCTAAGATCAACTTCACCTTCTTCTTCGGAATCATTTTCTAATTCCATGAAGAGTACTCTTTATGAATCGTTGTCGCTACCATTATCCTCCTCGTCTGATGAGGAACTATCCTCCTTTGAGTAGAAAATTTTCTTGAAGAATTTATTTTTGTTTATTCTCTTGTTTCCCTTTTGATATTTATTTTCCTTTTTAGAAACTTCTTCTTCATCACTGTTTTTATTATTATGAGGAAATTTATAATCAAATTGACCAATACCACCACAATTAAAAAAATTCAATGGAAGCATACCTTTATACGTGTCAATTCCTTTCTTTAATTTCCTTATGAAGTTATCCATCTCTTCATCTTCGTCTGAATTATCACTATAGCTGCAACCTGGTTTTGAATTTTTCATGTGCTTATTATTTGTCTTCTTTGATTCCTTGAAAGGTTCTTCCTTTGTGACTAGGTTCTCATGTTCTGTTCTCATTTCATAGGCTGTAAATATTCCATGTAGCTCATTCGTTCTCAATTTATCGAGATCTTCTCTTTCTTCTAGGGATGTTATTTTAGGATCAAATATCATAGGAAGAGACCTCAATACCTTTTGAACAACCACTAAGTCATAAACTTCTGCTCCCAATCCTTTAATAGTGTTAAATATTTGGTCAAATCGCAAAAGGTAGGTTGCAATGTCTTCATCTTCCTTCATCTTCAATTGTTCAAACTTAGCTTTGAAAATTTGAAGCTTAGCTCCCTTAACCTTGGCATCAACTTCATAAATATTTTGGAGTTTATCTCAAAGATCCTTTCCACTATCACAATGCATAAATTTGACAAATATTGAATCAACTAGACTGCTCAGAATAGTACCTTTAGCCTTTGAGTTGTTTTCGTTGAGTTTCTTTCCATCTCTGTTGGTTGGGGGAGTGGTTGGTGTTGTATACCCATATATTATTGATTGAAAAACATAAAATCCATGTGTGTGTAAAAAGGTTTTCATCATTTTATTCCAGAAGGTATAGTTCTCATTGTCAAACACAGGTTCTCTAGTCTTAGTGTATTCCATGATCTCCTTCTAGTGGTTAGACTACTTCCTGAAGGACCTTCTCTAATACCAATTGTTGGAATACTAAGAGGGGAGGGTGATTCAGTATGAACACAATTAGTACTTTTAATCACAATATAAAACCTCCAATAAATATCATGAGCATTCAAATCACCATAATTCAATGCATAGACAACACATAAATATAGTACACCAGAATTGTACGTGGAAACCAAATGTGGGAAAAAAACACGGAATGTTCTTCTTATTTATCAAAGAGTACATTTATTAGAAGCACCAAATTCCTATTTCTCCAGCTACAACTGGAACGAGGCTCCAACCCCCTATTTACAAGCTACAACCTGAAGGAAGCTCCAACTCCCTAATTTATCCGGCTCCAACCAGAAGGAGGCTACAACCCCTTTCCTTTCCATGTCCAACTGCCCTGAAATATAAATGTAGACCAGTATGTCACTACCTCTGTCACTTATAACCTGTTGTTTCTACTATAGCTAATATTTCTATTGTTGCTACTGATATCAATAACTCATCAAGACTGCAACTACACACACCTCATACCAATATTCATAAGAGAATTCTCCAAATTAAATGTTTTTGAATCACGAAGACATACTTGTTCTTGATTTCTTCATAATACTCACCCTAAAACACACAGGAAGACATACCTTCAATCCTGTAGTTGACCTAAGTTTTAGATCCCTAATATTCAACAAATTTTCCTGACAAGTATATGACCCTATGCATTGTCTTCCTGTGGGTATCCACACTTTTTCTCACTACAGCCCACAGATCTATGCGCTTTTCCTCTTGAAAATTGTGGATTTACTCAAAGAATCTATGTCTGAAACCTCTTCTTTATTCTCCCAGCTCCTATAAACTTCTTACTTGACTAGACATCTCTTCCTCTGACTCACTGCTTCAAATATCTAACTTGTGTTCTCATAAGTGATTATCCAATTGACTCTTCTCTATTTTTTAATGAGGATCTCATGATGACATGCAACTCACATGCAATTTGTTGAATTCTATTTCAGTTACTTTGACATGCAACTAACATGTAACTTGTTAACTTTTGTTTACAGTTACTTTAACATGCAACTGACATGCAACTTGTTATATTTTGTTTACATCTACTTTTCTTCAACATGAAACTTGTTCAAGGGTTGACATCAATGACAACCAATCTTCCAACAACTAAAATTTCAACAATTAATCTTTTTTGACAATTAATCTTTCAATAATTAATCTTTCAACAGATGAACAATCATTAAAAAAAATTCATAAATAAAGAGGACAATGCAGAATTTTCTCAAAGGGATAGAGTCAAGAATAATTCAGCAAAGGAAATGAAAGGAAACAACCTTATGATAGAGAAAAAAATTGCATAAGGACCATCAAGTCAGCATAAGGATTTTGGAAACAAGGAGCAGGACATTAATTTGAAAGAAATCAAGAAGCAAGTGGATTCTTATGATGATATTTTGAGGCAGCCATATGCCTTACTAAAGTATGAGGAAAATCTTGAAGAGAATGCACAACAAAGAAGTCGAGAACATAAATTTGTTTTAAAGGACAACCAAGAGAAAAAAGATGTTGTTGAAATCAACAAAAGTTCAAGGATTGTAAATGAGGACACAACTCAAGCATATATATATGAAATATTACATGATCTAATTGATCCTTGTCATAGGGTCATAAGTTTATTAAGTGACCTTAAGACTATGAAGTATTGGGTGTATGATTTTAATCTTGATAAAATATTAAATGTATTTATAGTTGGGAGGAACCCATTCAAATGGGTGAACAAGGGAAATATTGGAGACAAAATTGTGTTTTATATACAACAAGAAGATGCAAAACGGGAAATTGTTTTGAAGGACAATGAAGAGATTGAATGTGCCAAGTGTAACCAATAAGTTGCAGGAAGTGAACTATAATTTCAAGGAATGGTTAATGCACATGAAATACATGAAGGGGTGGTATTCTACACATATGTGATGTACAATAAGGAAGGAAAAGAAAAGTTGGAGTTTCTAGAACCAAGATAGCATATAACCAATTCTGAACAAGATGAATGTATGATGAAAGTCATGTGTTGGCTTGGAGGAACTCTGAAAATTCATAAGGAAGAATAATATCAATTCAATAATGAAGCACATGAAATTTTAAAATGGAATATGTGGTATAAATTCTTATTTTCAGTATATTATGACAAATATGATTATGCATGTATGAAGCTTGAAGACCAAGAAGACCATATTAGAAATAAAATAGAAGTGAGAAGAAATTATTTGAATGACAACCAAGTTGAAGAAATGATAACCCAAAAACAGAGTTTGATTGATCATTACTTCATGATAATAAATTTGAAGAACAATCCACAAGTATATGGATTAAGAAATTATCTTGAAGGTATGAAATGTTTGTTGGATAATTTCTTATTTAGTAAGAAACTAGTATCCTATGAAGTTGAAAGAATTTTTGAACAATGTTTGTTTGAGATAATTGGGAAATTCATGAGTCGGGAAAGGAAGTTGTATTTTTGTGCTATAAAAATGCAAGAGAAGAGACAAAGTGAAGGTAGAAGAGTTTTAATAACTCTTCAATGTCAAAAAGTAATAGGGGGGAATGCATGGAAATCTAGATTGGTTTTTTTTTATTGAATTAGGGATGTATGAGCAGAAAGCAATAGAAGAAGCATGCGATAGTTGTAAAAATGATTTCATATTTCAGTATAAGTGTATGAAAGAATTGAGAACAAGAATATGAAGGGGTGTACAAGAAATAGAAGCTAAAACGGAGAATATGGAGAAAAATACCAAATAACTTGTTGTATTTGCATATGTTACATATCAAGAACATGAAAATTTTCTTGATAATTATCTTAGAGACAATATGTTTGAATAAGAAAGATTAAAGCAAGAAAGGGATGAGAATGGGCACCTTGAAGTCCATAGAGAATGTGAGAACATCAAAAGATGTAGCAATGTGGAAAAATGGAGTAAGGAGAATGAAGAAAAAATTGTTTTCTTTAATATGTTTGTTTCATGTGTAGGTGTAATCAAAGAAATTACAAAGATGTTTGATATTCAATGATAATTCAAGCTGCAAGGAGGATTTACATGTGAAATTAAATCCAACCTGCATGAAGCAGGCAGACTTTGGGATCCAGGAGAAGAAAATTTAACAAAAGCGACAGATGTTGATCAAATGTTTTTGACAAAGTTGGAAACCAATATCAATCTCAGGTCAGTTTACCCCTTTCAAACCTACAAACAAATAGAGGTGTTTAACACAAGACTGGATAATGTCTTGAGAATCCCATAAAAGAAGCATTCCAAACAAAGGGATCAAGTACTTATGCAGTTATAAATTGCTTGTAATAATTCACCAACCAGGAGAATTATCCTAAATACATGTCAGATTGTGATTGAAATACATCTTAGGAAAGTTTATAAATTGTGGAATTTGAGTAAGCAGGAGGTAAAGGGTGAAAATGGTGAAGAACTTACAATAATCATGCAAGAATTGCATGCAAAGATAAGACAAATATTCAAGACAACAATGACAAATACAAGTATAAAGAAAATTTGAAGAGAAGAAAGATGAATTTGAGGATGGAGATTGGTATTGGCACACTTGTGAAGGAATAAGTTTCAAATGCACTTGGATTTATTGAAATTTCAAACTTTAGAGTGGGAACTATAACTATTGAAGGCACAACAAGAAATATTGAAGAACTCATAGACAAGAGTCTATGAATAGCTTTTTTTCCTTGGGAGTCTGATGCAGGAGCATCTTTCAAACTCAACTCAGTAATTGACCTCTAGAAGGTCTTATGAATTTATGAGACAAGGTTGGTTTCCCTAATGTTATGGAATGTTGTAATTTTTTTTATTTTCCTAAGATTTTCATAGTTCTAGAATAGCTCCAAGTGTGTTTACGAAGAGAGAGTGATTTTCCATGTAATGTAACAGAATGGTCTATTTCATATAGAAATTTGAAGGAGTTAGAAAATCTAGGGTGAGTGAAAGGATTATTTGGATTCAATCCTATTCAAGGAAACAAATTAGTTGTTGAGAAAATTAGATGATTTTGTTTAAATTTTCCAAAAAATAGAGGATTGACCCTACTCAAATCGATTTCCTCTTGTTTGTATAAATAAAACCATGGGCATGAGAATGCAATAGGTGGGAGTGCTTAGTAAGGGAATGTAGTTTTTTTTTCAAATATTATTAATCGCATACAAACCCCTTGAATGGGCACTTGTTTCCAAACTTTAGTTATAGTAAAGATTTATGAATTTGAATGTATGTGTGATTGAGGTTATGGTGTGATTTCCAAGATTGATTGAGTTCTATTGTTGATGAGCAAGAGATCTATCAACATCTAGTATCTATCATAGTTATGAGTAATTCCTTCTAGATATCTATCAAATAGCTCCAGTTATTTTCTGAGTGAATTTTAGGACGAAGTCCATGGTTTTTCCATGGAACAAATAGTTTAATAAATATGGCATCGAGAAGTCTCTTTTACAAGTTTAATTAAGTGTAATCATCGTCTTGCGTAGAGTTCTAGTTCAACTAGAATGGGTCTTAAAACCTTCAAAAGAAACAAGTGTTTCACTTCCCCAGTGGTCAGTGGGCTAGTTAACAGATCGTTGATTAACAAACTTGCTTGAATTCACATTAAGAAAAGTCTATTAACTAGACCAGAGTTAAATGAGAAAATGTGCATTGTCTATGTATCCCAAGGCCTGGTGGGATGATGACTAGTAACAAGTTGATGGTCTGGTGTGATCGGTGGCATGGTGGTTCTGGTGATTGGTTAACACAATAGCGAAGTTATAAGGTTATTTTTCGTTGGCCCGATGGTTTTGATGACCAGTTGACAAAAAAATTAAGTGATGGCAATTCTAATTGACAGACACGTTAAACAACAAAAATTCAAGGCATAGTTAAATGGTGGATTAAGGGTATATGGATACAATAGCATGGATGATTTGGGGGTTCCTATACATATTTTACTCAAGTAAGGTGATGAACCTTCATTGTTGGGTTTATTAGGAAGTTTTTTTTTACCCTACATCATAATCCCCTTGTATCTTATTCTTTCATTAAAAGTGCATTGGCCACCATTTTTTATTTTCCTTTTTGTATATAATTTAAAATTCATAACCTAGCATATTTGTAACCCATTTTTGTCGCTCTTTTGAAGAGAATTGTTTTTCCAAGAAGTGATTAAAAATATCAAGATATGATTTTACCTTGAAGTGTATTAATATTAGGTAAGGGTTCCATTTATTAACTGCATGTAATATGGCCAACATTTCCTTTTCATAAATGGGTTTGAGTAAGTTTTTTCCTTTAAGCTAGATACTTTCAAAGGCAATTGGCTTTCCTTGCATTAAAACTGCACCAATTCCATGCCTTGAGGCATCACGAAGAGTTGTACACGTAGCCTCCCGAAGATTTTCAAAAGATTTGGTTGCTTCTTAAGTCCAAGAAAATTCCTCCTTTTTTAATAATTCTATTAGAGGTACTGCTATTTGACTATAATTCTTGAAAAAAATTCTATTATAGATCGTCAATCTGAATAATCCTTTAATATTCTTTAAGGTTTTGAGAATTGTCCATTCCATCATAGCTTTAATTTTGTTAGGGTCTACTTTGACACCTTCATGAGATACAATAAGACCCAAATATTCCACTTCTTGAACCCCAAAGGAACACTGGAAGGATTTGCAAATAATTGTTTCTCTTCCAATAGTTTTAATACGATGTCAACATGTTGTACATAATATTCCCAATATTTTTGTAGATTAGCATATCATCAAAAAATACTAGCACAAATTTTCTAAGGAAGGGTTTTAAAATAGAATTCATCAAGATTTGTAATGTTGAAGGTGCATTAATAAGGCCAAATGGTATCACTAAAAACTCATAATAACCTTCATGTGTTCTAAAGGCTTATTTGGGAATGTCTTCTTTCCTCATTATGATTTGATGATATGGATATTTAAACACTTAGGAAGTATTTAAGATCAATTTGTTCTAATGTGTCTTTAGGTAAAAGTGTGTTCTTTAATATGTTTCTTTAGTATACATTAATATGAGTTTTTAGTTATGTAATATGACAGTCGTGATATGTTCTAGAAATAAAGTGATTAGATGTCTCATATTATCCTCGATACTAATGTCTATATTGAGCCATGGCTTAGCACCCAATTGGTCCATGATATTTATTTAAAGAGCATGGAGGGTAATTTTCAAAAGATTGGTTGTGAGAAACTTTCTTGTAAAATATTTTTCTTTTGCATTAATATATTGCCTCAAGTGGTTGTGTTGGTTGGGGCCATGGATTTTTTCCCTCTTTAAAGGTTTTGAAAACCATGTAATACATCAGTGTATTGATATTTGATTTGATTATTTGAGTGATTTATTAAGCTTTCTTTTTGTGTGGAAATACCTTGTTTTGTCGAACATGGTATCAAAGCCCGTTTGAAGACCGACTCCCATTGTTGATCGAGATCTTGAAACTTGTCACCTTATGAGATAGAATGTTCCTATGTTCTACTATTTATGTGTATTTATAGACTGAGCAGATTGTTCCATCATGTCCAAAGTGTTTCTTTCAGTTGGAAATGTTTTTTGTTTTATTCAAAAAGGTTTTCATTTTCCCAAGAGACAACCTTTTTGTCAAATCTAAAGGTATAATGTTTGATTATTCCCTTTGATTTTTTTATAGAGTTAGTATTTCCATTTTTTTTGTTTATATTTCTGGTTTGCTACTCTTTTCGGTATGTGTATTCTCTTTGTCATGCACTCCGTTTAATCTCAACAAATTAGAAACATGGAGGAAAGTGTTTTCTTTTCTATGTATTCTCTTTGTTTTACGCTTTATGCGAGTTCGACGAATTAGAAACAAAGAGACAACTTGCATTTTTCAGGAAATCTAACCAAGATCTAACCCCATTATTGTAAATATTTGTATTTTTTTTCCAAATATTTTGCTTGTTTTTGTGTGACCATGTAGAGATTTTTTGCAGGAAAAAAAAAGGTTTTGGGGGTAAGCATGAACTTTAAGGAAAATAGTATAAAAAAAGGGGAAAAAAAAAACTCGCTTTGCCTTCATAACATTTGTTGTGTATTTAATATTAGCTCACTTGGTTGAAAGTTACTTTATTAAACAAGGATATTGAGTAGCATAGTTGTAACATCCTGCTCTTGCGCACACCTGATTGGACTTATTCTTTGAGGACACTTGTGTGCAAGTGATCTGATTCCTTATATGATTCACTATTTCGCTTATGGATTATGATGATGTTGTGGATATGATGATATGTTATTTGATTATATTGGTATCGACATGTGCTATTGACTGGTTTCTCCTGAGTGCGCAAGAATATGGATTGATTTAGGATGTCGATGGCATCAATGGACCCCCCTTGGACTCTGGATCGAGCCAGGGAGTGGACTGTTTATGGTTTGAGTATTTATGTTATTGCATATGTGACATATGATTGGTATATTATGAGGTTGTTTATGGCTCGTTGACATGTTTTGTTGATGGATGCAGGCTGACGATAGCTTGCTAATAAGACTCACATTTGGAGTAAAGGAGTCATGCACGAAAACCAGAGATATTGAGGGAGAGGTGTGGCAGTCATCCTGCCACATCCTATTAGCACTCTCGCCATGGCTCAAACTGTAGGTTAATGATTACCTAGTTCGAGAGATCCACGATTTCATGAGGGCAGACTAAGACAGTCGCTCACAAAGATTCTAAGGGGCGTGCAATAAGGAAGGTTCCTTATTCCTTAGAGACCCTTAGTCTCCCACAAGTTTTCTCGATGGATTTTTTACTCCAAGGGTTAGACGTTTACCAAAATCAGTGAAAAGGTGAGTGGCACCCTTGGAGCATGTAGTGCATCTTGAAGGGCATGTCCCGTAGATGCAACTTGAATGAAGGTGAGTGGCACCCTTGGATCATGTAGTGCGTGTTGAAGGGAACATCGTGGTTTTAATACTGGTGAGTCAATGAACCTAGGTTCCTAGAAAAGAATATCTCATTTGACCTGGTTAGCCTTAAGATAATTGTTGCATGAGTAAAGTTTAAAAATTATAAAATTTCCCTTAAAAACAATTTTGGTGAGCCTACTTGAATTTAAAGCCTAGGTCTAAGTAGGATATGAGAACTAAAAAATAATTAAGCAAGTAATAAAGGGGGGGGGTGAAAAAAATGGGGGTAAAAATTAAATTTTAAAATTATTGGAGGATTAAAATTATTTTGAAAGATTAATTGTTGGCTTTGTGCAAAACTTGCTAAATTCGAACTTAGATAAAAAGGGGAAACTTAATCACATAGGAGGGAATCTAGTCTAGGGAACTTTCCATTTTCGAACTCAACTAAGCTTTAAGAAAGGTGTCAGTCATTAAGGGAATGTGATGGAATAAAGGGACATCGAGGAGCATTTTTAGGAACACTTTTAGTTGGGTGAGGGACATTGGCAATTAAAATTAATTAATTAAATGAATTTCTAGTGCAACTAAGGGATCGGGTGACAAGTGTACGGGGAAGAATTTTCCTAATAATAAATTAATAAAAATAATTTAGTGTGCGTTTTGGAAACAAGTCACTAAGAAATCTCTATAAAAGAAATGGCGGAGGAGGAGAATGGGGCACGTCTGGTAGGCGTAAGGTTATGCTGCCAATATTTCTCATGATTGGTTTTTCATGTGGGAGTTGGGATGCCTAGCTCGGATAGAGAGTGGTAGCTCAACCTTGCAAGGAGAGTTGGGAGCTAACTTTCTCTAGTTTGTGTGATTGGCCCCTTTGCGGCTCGGGGGGCTCAAGAGGAAGAAGAGCACCCTTGGTGTTGTCTGGGAGGTACCGGTGAGGTCTCAACGGTTAGTAAGTAGGAGTTGGATGGAGTGCAAGCGTGGGACAGCCACTTCGGATTCTTCGCCTTCGGTTACAGTACGCAAGTTAAGTTTGCATTTGTAATTGTTTAACTTATGTGTATAGGTTAATTGTTGATGAAAATTTTAATGGATCTCTAGAACTGTAGTGGGTAATTTATTGGTAGTAGATCTGAAACGAAGAAGGATTGTGTGCTTAAATTGGGTTATTTGTGTATGTTTTCCTTTTCACCGCATATGTATAAAAACAATGTATTTGAATGCATTCTCCATGCAGCTTGAGTTGTAACCAGATTTGGTTATTTATGTTTGGTTTTCCTTTCGCCTCGTTGTTTTCTCCCCTGTGCTTCATTTTGATGGCTTTCTCGGTGATTTGGAGGACAAACCTCTGCGTTCCCCGCTTTTTACCTCAGCCTTTTATCTTCTCCTCTCAACCCCTGCGATTGGAAAATCCTTATGCATTTTGGATGGATGATAACCACTGCATTGTCTTTTTCTACAGCTCATAACTAAGAAAGAATTGATTCATTACATCATGTCAATTCAAATCATAAACCGGTTTCAAATATTACATTATCCTTTCAAGAGTGAGCACGAATGGAGCGAGTTTTCCCGCAATTGGAGAAGTCGTTGCCCTTGTAGTGTAACCAAGCCCTCAACGAAACCAGCAGTTGAAACTGAGCATTTCTTGACGAGGGTTTAGAATTTTTATATTTTTATTTGCATATTCTACAGTCTCAGTGGCAAAATTTATCTATTGAAACCCCATTGCCTCCATACTTGAAGATACAATGCATCACAGACATTGCACTACAGTTGTCGTCTGACTACTACTGCACCGCTTACCCTGTTCTTGATTAGAATTTTGTTCGCCCTTCTCGATAGACATTATCAAATAGTTTCTAAATTACCACTTGTGTTGATTACTTGTACTGAAAAATTCTTGATCGATACCTACAATCAAAATAAATCTCGTTGCATTACATCATTCCTTGGTAGAGAGAATAAGAGATCCCAATTCATTAAATCACCTAGGGTAAGGGTGGAGAAAACATATGCTAAACCTAATACAGGTTTCTACAACAAAGTTCTTGATCAAACGCCTTAATAATGAGAATGGATTCATGGCTTTCGCTTCATACCTGTTACACAAGCTACTTATACTCTCACCTGCAAGACTATGAATAATTTCAGAGCCATCTGGTCATTCTTTCCATCCGTAGCTATGAATAGTTTATCAAAGAACGATAAG
>ML794782.1:204886-223059 GCA_009831015.1 Picea engelmannii
TAATTATTAATGACGATGATTTTTTTTATTCAAATAGTAAGCTAATGTTATATTATTGATTTTGAATGTTTGTTGAATAAGGTTGATATGGTAATAATGGTTGAAAAAGATTATTCTTTTAAGTCCTTATCTAATAGCTAGAAATTGTATATTTGTAATTACTTGAAAAGGTGACCTCATATTGGTACATTATTATAGCGATGTATGGAAAGGTTGGGTAAAGCCTAAATGTAGGGGGGTGTGCTCTTTATACCTAGACAGGTCACCTTTAAGCTAGACAGAAGAATCACTTATGGATTGCTTTTATGAAGATATTATGTGGATCCCATGTGCTTTTATTAAGTATGAACAATGTTTAATTAAGTGATTATTAATAAATGCGCGCATCAAATTTTGATGATTTATGATTAACTTGTAGATTAGATCACACACACATCTCAAACAAGTGATTACACCTACTCCTCAACCCTTTTCGTTGTGACTGATGAAGTTTTACCCTTCTCTTTCACTTGAATTAATGTTGATCACTCTTGCACCTTGAACTAAGTTGAAGTGTAAATTTTTACGCCTTAGTTACTAATGTGCTTGTCACAATGTTGTTGGATGAATTCCTTGATTGGATTATTGTGTGCAATGATTGATCAATGAATATGTTAATCTGGCAAAAGGATTTTACTGTGATTATTATTTAGATATTTGTGTACATATGTTAATGATGATGCATGTTCAATTTAGCAAATAAGGTTAAATGCACGCATTGGATTTGTATTGTATAATGTTTAGATTCTACTCTTCTTGAGCACAATAAAAATTCAAGGTAATGAATGGTTGTTGGCTATTTACTTCTTGTGCCTTGAAAAATTATCGTAACGAATTATTGTTTAGATTTTATATTCTTGCACGCCTTGGAATAAATGTCGACTTTTGTTGACTACGTTGCGCCTTAATTTATGTTGTGGCATGACTGTTTAATAACTAGATTTCCTTGTGCCCTTACATCAATGTTGTTGGATTGAATCAAAACTTATTTAACCTTATGCAACGATTAATTATTTATTGATGAGTGATAAGGTGGTTTATACTTGGGACCTTAGAATGGTGTGGATGCGTGCTTGATTTAGAATTGTTATAGTTTTGCACCTTAACTTAATGTTGATTGACTATGTAATAGTTCATTATTGTGCTCTAGCTCTTGTAGATTCTCCGTCCTTATGTGCAGTTGATCATCTAGTCTTATTGTATGTAAAGTTTAATGCGCCCTTAAATTAATGTATGTAATTTAATGTGTCCGGAACTAAATGTTGATTGATGAGTATGTAATTAAGACTGATGTAAGATTGTCGAGCGGATAGCTTGTTGCGCCATGAAATATTTGATGGTTTTACTCTCACGCAATGTTTGATGATTGATTATGTTATCTGGTAATGGGATCATGCGTGCACCGTGGAATCATTGTAGTTCCATGGTTGATTTCCTTATTGATTTAAGTGCGCATCTGGAGTAAAATAGATGTTTCCATTGTGCCTGGAAATAGAATAAAAAAAAAATCATTGCGCCCTCTATTATGCCCTTATGATTGATTTAGGATTCACTTCGCTTATGCCTTGGAATTTTAAGTCAATTGTGTTGATTACTAGAATGCTATGGCACCTTGATGATCATTCGATGATGTGTCATTAATGTCGCTATTACTTATGGTGTGTGGTTCCTAACGCAAAGGTAAAAAAAAATAAAAATAATTACTTGTTGTATTGTCGCTTTTGTTGTCGTAATGGCGAGGTCGTTACAATAGTCCCCATCGAATTGTGTTGTATACTTAATAAACAAATGCACCAATAGGGATGCAAGCATACTAGAATTCATTGCTTACTTCAATAGTGTACTATTCAACAATGTAGCTAACATCAACAATGTAGATGTTATAGAATCGCGGGAATGAAGTCATATTCATAAGAAATGTTTTGTTTTCATTTTTATAATTATAATTTAATTATTTTCATCCAATTAAATATGGATAACATATTTTAATGTTGAATTTTAATTCGATGATTTAAACACTTTAAATAATCTTAAAGTGTGATCCAAAATCTGAGAAGAACCAAATCTTGGTTCAATGTTACGATTGTGAGTGGTTTTTTTTCTTGTTTGATTTACAGGTTAATTCAAATTAAAAATGAACACAATCCACTTCAATATGATATGTTTGAGTACATTCTGCTAGAAGCAAGTCAACACATTTCAAAGTTCTAATAAGTTACAGTAGCAGTGCACAAAATATATACAAGTCACTCTTGGCTGAGTATGTAACCATAACTTCCCTTAACCACAATGATTGCAAATTGATTTTTGGGGGGGGGCCTAACTTTGATAATGCAAAATTATATATCATCCACTAGCAAAAAATTTGTAGAGTTAACATCACGATGTAAAATAGGAATATTTGCTTCTTCTTGAAAGTATTGCAAATCCACAACGACCTACTACGCTTGTCTATACTATATAGACAAGATAGTGGACTTGTGATAACCTTGTTTTTGTGCATTTGATCATGCAACGGATATTTTTTTAAATAAAAAATGGAATTATACCTAATAAAGCATCATCCCATGGCTAGTAGGGAAAATCCATGTTAGTGAAAATTTAGTTCAAATCTTTAGATAAAACTGAAATGTAATTAATTAATATCCCATGGTTAGTTAGGAAAACCAATTTTAATTAAAAGATACTTCAAAGCTTTAGAAAAAATTGAAACAAAATTTAAAATATCTTGGATTTCAAATCTTTCAACGTATAAAACCAACTTACTTATTTCTTTTAATATATAACCACGACAAGATCTAGATTAATATAGAAAAAAACAAAGTAACTATAAAAAAAAACATGCAAGCCTTGAGATTTGCGTTCGACGGTTTTAATTTTCTACATTTCACCTCATCGTTAATTAATTTCCAAAAAATTTGCATTCATCATAAATAATTCCAAATAAACAATGGCTCTCAATTACAAAGTAATCATCTACTAAAACATAATTGTTAAAAATAATTGAATTATCTCACAATGTTCACAACATTTAATAATTAAAATATCAAATTTTATCAGTAATGCTCTATGTATTTACATAGAATCATAGGACACATTGCATGGTTTTGAGTGCATGGTCATTTCATATCTACATCTATCACTTTGGCACATTACAAGGTTAATCCCTACGATGCATACTTAGAGCATTAATGTGTTCTTATAACTCAAAGAAGTTTTACTAACTCAGCAACCGATCATATAGGAGGCAACCATCGAAACTAACCAGCCATGATGTCCTTCCAGTGATCCCTCCCAATGTATTTATAATTGTCTCTATCAAACATCAATGCTACCTTGAAATTTATTTTTGTTCTTCTAGTGCAACTCTACCACAAACATGGGTTGATCCATAGTAACATGTATTCCTTGTGTTCATGGTGTTTTTTCTCCTCTATCAAATCCAAGCTTTGGTCCCCCTCATTTTTCTCATCATCTGGAAGTGGTGCTATTAGGGTTTGAGGCCTCAGGGTTGGACTGCATTACAGAGTGGTAATCTATTCATTTATATTTAGTTGTTTTCTTGTGTATGTAATAAACATTTTGTTGTTTATATTTTACTTCTAGATATGAAATGTGTATTGTGTGTAATAAACAATTTATTGATGTTTATTTTATTTATTTCAATAATTGAAAACCTCATTTGAAATTCCTATGAGTTAGCATACCATATATTTCACAACTTTGCTAGGGAATTAGGAATATGAACCATGTGAGGACATCTCATGTAGAAACATTATCGATGGTGAGTATTATTACCCACATACCACCTACATTAACCAATGTTCCATGAATATGGATTCATAGTTCTATTTCAGGAGACAATTTTGATTATCTCAAGTATTACAATGAAGTCTTACGATAGTAATTTTTAAGATTTTTCTGTCAATTGACTTAAATTGAAAAAATAAGCTTCCAAATTTGACTATATTTGGGCCTCCAAAACATGTGAAATATCCTCTAAGGAATGTGCAAAGTCTCCATGAAAGAACAATATAAATATAGATAGGGGATACCTTTTTCCGTTAAATACTGTGAATTCATCCCGTAGATGGTCTCATATCTTTCTTATTTCATACACTGTACATGGAAATATCCACTAAAATGGCCAAGATGTCCCATTTTATCAGACAATTATTGCCACAGTGAAAAATTCAGTGTAGAGAATATGAGGTGCTAGAACCCTAGGGCCTGGTCAGAGTCTACTATGATCATTGTAAGTTATTTATGAGAGCCTAAGGGTTAGATAATGATTCATTAAGATTGTACTTATTGGAATAAAGGCAGGAAGTTCATGGTAGAAAGCACTCATACTAACCTAACTCAGAAGCGAAAAGGTCTTGTTTCAGAATGTATGGATTTGCTTCAACAAATAAAATTTTATATGGATTAATGTACATCTCCACAAATTCGCTATTCCACCTCAGTCTCTATAGTGATTTGTGGACACATTGTTTGAATTCATTCCAGTGTCTCTTCAAATAAGAAACCATAAGAAATCAAAATCATACTAGTCAGACAAGTCTCTCACACATCCAAATATGCATTTGTAATAACACGAATTTGTTTGGAAAAACAAACTTGCAACAAAATAACAGAGTACTTATTGGCCCTTTTACACTTTACCATACTTAGGTTTGGCAGTATCTTACCTTTAGATTTGACAGGATCTTACCTTATTGATAGAATCCATATTTTCCTAAAGGTTCTCTCTCCTACTCTCTATATCAATTTCAAGATTATGATATGTTGTAATGTCTCTAACCAAAATAACAACATTATGGAATAAGAAGCTTTCAAATTTGTCTCCATGTTTATCCCTTAAAGTTCCAAACAACTCCACTCCTATAACTTAAAATCCATAGAAAAGAAATGACTTCTTCTGTAGGTGGAGCATTGACCAATGTATGAGTAGGAAGAGTACTAAAAATTCTTTCCTCTGTCTTAAATTGGATTTCGATGAACTCAACATCATTCTCCCTTACCAAAACAAAAATGTGTCTAATCCCATAATATTTTCTCGATGAAAATTGCACCAAGTGAACAACAATTAGCTTCATTATTGTCAAAATGAGTATATATCATATAAGAATAACACTAGTGTATGAAATACTTAAATAAATTTTTCGAGGAAATCGATCGATATATAATGCCATAAATAAAGCATTTGATTGCATTAAAGCATTCCAAGAAAGAAATAGTTCTACAAATAAGGTGATTCGTGGAGGGGAGTTATGACACACTTGAATTCAAAATAATATTTGTGAACATCAAGATCTTTCTATCTACCTATCCCACTCATTTTTTACCCTCCTAGCAGAGCATCGAAATCAAATGCAAAATTGCAGTTGATCCAAATCACTCTGGCATGAATATATCTCAAGAGTCTATTAGATACATCAATATTCTTATTCAAAATTCCAACACCTAAACCATATATTATTTTATTCCCCATTTCTATGGCTTCTTCAACAATCTCGCAAACATCATTGTAAAAGTTGTAAAAATCAATTAACTATGATGAGAGTCATAATGAAAGATAGTGTAATCTATATGATTAATATTTTTTATTTAAATTTCAAAATTTATATATCGCAATGTAAAGTTAATATCACATAAAAAAAAATATTACCTAAACTTGAAAATGAACATGGCTGCCAAATACTTCTTCTTGTCTAATCTCCATGTCCTCCTAATAGATCAAAGAAAAAAGAAATCAATTATAAAACATGAGAGAAAATATAACGTGTTGTCATCATTTTTTTAAATGTGGTTTTCAACTTTACATATTAAAGTTTTATTTTTATTTTTAACATACATATCTTCCATTAACACTTAATTTATTATTCCATTTGTAGCCTACATGATTTTTCTAAATTTTATTTTTTTAAACGATTGTAAAATATAAAAAATATGTCATCTAGTTGTATAGTGTTCAGTGAGAGCACCTGCACATGGGAGAAAATGGTCGGTTCAATGTAATTTCCTTTCTTACTGATGCAATTACCATCTTCCATTAGTTTTTCTCTCTCTCACTTTCCATGCTCTATGTATTCCAATATTTTTTCAAATTGTATCTTGTCAATCTGCTCAAAGAAGGAAGAGCTTGCATTGTAATTGTTGCAAAGTAAAATAGACATATGAATATTGAGAATATATTTTTATAATTATATTGTTTTCAACAATTTGAATTGCTCCTTTTCAGTCTACCTAGCCAAAATAATAGGAAGTTACATGGATAATTTTTTTTGAAATATAATATTCATAGATCGCATAACACGAGTACAGTAGGGTTTTCGAGACAATGAAATCCATATGTGGATTTCTCACTTAAAGTTCCAAACAACTCCACTCCTATAACCTCTCATTCATAGTGAATAAATGACTTCATTCGTAGGTGGAGGATTGACCAATGTATAAGTAGGAAGAGTACTAATATTTCTTACCTCAGTTTTAAATCATATTTCGGTAGACTCGACATCATTCACCCTTACCAAAACAAAAATGTAGCTAATCTCATAATATTTTGTCGATGAAAACTGCACCAAGTGAACAACAATTAGCTTCATTATCGTCAAAACTTGTATATATCATATAAGAATAACACTAGTGTCTAAAATACTTTAATAAATTTTTCAAGGAAATTGGTCGATATATAATGCCATAAATAAAGAATTTGATTGCATTAAAACGTTCCAAGAAAGAAATGGTTCTACAACCAGGGTGAATCATGGAGGGGAGTTGTGACACACTTGACTTCCAAATAATTTTTAAGAACATCAAGACCTTTCTCTCTACCTATCCCACTCATTTTGTACCCTCCAAACGGAGCATTGGAATGAAATGCAAAGTAGTAGTTTATCCAAAATCACTCCTACATGAATAGATCTGGAGAGTCTATTGGCTACATCAATATTCTTAGTCAAAATTATATCAGATAAACCATATATTGTTTTATTCCCCATTTCTATGGATTTTTTCAATGATCCCGCAAACATCATTGTAAATGTTGTAAAAATCAATTCACTGTGATGAGAGTCATAACGAAAGATAGCGTAATATACATGATTAATATTTTTTATTTAAATTTCAAAATTTATATATCACAATGTAAAGTCAATATCACATGAACAAAAATATTTCATAAACTTGAAAATGAACATGATTAGTCCAAATACCTCTTCTTGGCCAATCTTCATGTCCTCCTAATACATCAAAAAAAAAAGAAATAAATTATAAAACATGAGAGAAAACGCAACAAGTTGCCATTCTTTTGAGCATTTTTTTAAACGTAGTTTTAAACTTTACATATTAAATTTTTATTTATATTTTGAACATACATATCTTCCATTAACAGTTAATTTATTTTTCCATTTGTAACCTGTTGAGGCCACAACAACCCCCCTTTACTTTTTCTTTTACAAGCGAAAGGAAATGGGCCCCCTACTAAAACTTCATCCCTAATTCTTAATCCCCTATTACTTGAACCTACTGCTAATTCTTTATCTTCCTTAATGGATTTAAGGGTTTGATCTTCATAGATGATTGTCTTGGATGAGTTTTTTTTTTAGGATTTTCTAAATGAATAACTTAAATTGTGCATCCTCTTGCTTGCATGTTGTTCTTACTGTCTTCATCTTTAAGCTCTCACATGTTGATCACACTCTTCAGTTTCGAACACTTGACTCGAATTGCAAGATCATTAATCCTTCCTTTGAGTTTGAGACTTGGAACATGTGATTTTCAGGACACTTATCTAAAACCACCCATGATTATCTTTTATAAGTTTGCTGAAGGAAGGGAATGGGAGGTTTATGGTATATTGGAAAATGTCTTCTTAATTTCATAATTGATCTCATATTTTCTATGGTTGTAGGAGAAGGTTTGCAGGATCATGATGCCAAACGTGCCACCCGGGGCAAGTCCGCTATCCTCAGGACCTTCTTTCCCCCTCGGCCCGAAGAAATAAACGGTTCTTCTACTTCCCTATCGGGAAGTCTGCATCCCACAGGTTCTACTTCGCACGACCCTCACTTCTTCTTTTCGAAGGATCGAAACTCGCAGCTTCGCAAGTTCTAGGTTGATCTCTGGGATCTCGAATCCCCAAGACCCGATGCGTCAGTCAAATCGTTGACTTTTCCCTTGTCGGTACTTCTACCCTTATCGCGACTTCGACTCTATCGCAACTTTTCCACTCGCGATGCCAAGTCCTCGGGCTTCCAGCTTCCGATGGCTGATATGCCGACACGATCATGTCGTGCTTTCGTGACTCGCCACCTCACACCTTCGCTACTCGCGAACTCAACCACCGTTTTCTCCGTCTTCTGAGCCCCGATGTGACGAGACTCCGATACACGTGTGAATTGTCACTTCAACTCCCCGCCGCTTCTATTGGGGTATCGGACCTCGCGTGCTCATGAGCCTGGACACCAACATCTCGGTGCTCCTCGCTGGGAGACCCCGATAACTTCCGCCACTTGTACTCCACTCGCTCCTGCGGTCCCACACGACTTATGTCACCGTCGGGATATCGCACCTCGCGGCCTCATGACTTCCATTGTAGACTCTTCGACACTTTTCTCACGAGATCCCCATAGGCGATCTCCGCGAATAACACAACGGCCCCCCCTGAACTCCGAATCCTTCAGACGTCTCCCGCGTAACTTCCTTGCGCCTTCCCGAGATCTAACGATCCTCGTTTCTTCACGAAATCTCCTCAGATGATTTCATCCGTTCGTTCTTCCTTGTGAAAGTCCACGAAAAGGAAGAAGTGTCTCTCCACGAGACTCGTTGTCTGGCTCGCCAACCTGCGACGCTTCCCTCGAACGTCCAACAGCAGCTTCCCTGCACTTATCCTTCGATAAGTTCGAAGGCCTACTCCTCCTGATCTTCCTTTGAAATCCTCAAATCATTAGAAGAACTTTGCACGCACTCCTTGCGGCAAATCTTCAACGTCGTCTAAGTGTTGAAGTCTTTCGACCCTGTGCACTCCTGCAGCAAAAATCTTTCAATACTTTGCTCAGAATCGCAACTCTGAGACTTCACTTGGCCTGCGCACTTCTCGTACAGCATTGTGCCTATCTGCACTCTTGAGGAAATGAGAACAATAGCTATCTATAAGTGAACCCTTCTGTCAACGCACTCCTTGCGGACAATTCGACTGCACTCCTTGCAGGAATTCTTTGGCTCACTTAGAGAAACAATTGAAACTCATTCACTCTTCCTCTCAGACTTCATTTCAACTATGAAATCACATACACAACATATAAAAGAAAATGTACAACAGAAAGCAAACGTTCAGGAGCAAAACATCAATACACAGAGAAAACAACACAAACCATGAGATTGAATCAAAGCTTCATTCTATTAATTCAATATCTGTACATGGGTGTTCTTCATACAATTCTTTGTTTTCTCTTCTCTCTTTTGAATGCTTGATGATTCTGAATAATGTTACAATGATACAATGAGGGTGTCTATATCCGTTTTCCCTCTCGAATTCTAAAGCTATCAAATCTACAATTAAATATTCTATCTACTTTTCATTAACTATCTTAAACGCCTCATCTACCTAAGGATGAGAGATATCCGCTCAAGTTCCACTACAATACAAGTGCGTCATCTCTTAAATGGCTCATTTAAGACTCGCGCAACAATCCCAAAGTTTTTTCAAAATTAGTGCTGGGTTGTCCAGCTGTTCGTTGTCTTCCATGTTGCCTCGCTTGATGTGTTGGCGATGCTCCTGCATCATACTCCTCGGCTTGAAAATTTTCATGGGCTCCTGTCCATGAGCTCCTGTACGGTCTGTCCATGCTTCTGTATCACTGCTTCATTCTCCCAGCTGGCATCTTCCACTGGATGATTCTTCCATTTGACTAGGTACTCAAAGTATTATTTCCTCCTGGTCTTTTTACCTACTCGCTTGTCCAGTATGCACTCCATTTATGGCTTCTCTGCAATCGGCATCTGCTTCTGCCACTGGACTTCTGGTTGTTCATCGCTTCCAGCTCATGCTTCCTCAGTCTTATATGGGTATAAGTCTGAGACATTGAATGTCGGAGATATCCCGATGCCATCCGGCAGCTCAATTTCATACGCATTCTCTCTGAATTTCTTCAGGACTCTGCAAGGTCCGATTTTCTTCATCTTCAGCTTGTTGTACGTTCCCCTTGGGAACCTTTCCTTCCTCAAATGTGATAGAACTAGATCGCAAACTTCGAACTGAAGTTGTCTTCGATGCTGATCCGCTCTGCGCTTGTATTCCTAGTTTGATTCCAGCAATCGTTTCTTCACCCTACTGTGAAGTTTTTCCATCACCTCTACGAAATTTTCAGCGCTGGCACTCTTAGTCATTATCTTCTCTGAATCCCTCGGTTCAGATACTCCCCTTGGCTGTCTGCCATATACAATCTCAAATGGAATTTTGCCTATGCTTCTATTCACTGAATCGTTGTAAGCGAATTCTGCCTGTGGCAACACGTTGTCCCAGCTGTTGTGGTGCTCTGTCACTAGGCTTCTTAATAAATATCCCAGGCTTCTATTGACCACCTTTGTTTGCCCATCTGTCTGTGGATGATAAGTTGAACTAAACGCCAAATTAGTTCCCATCTTCTTCCAGAGTGTCCTCCAGAAATGTCCAATGAACTTTGTATCCTTGTCTGAAACTATGCTTTTCGGCAATCCATGAAGTCGAATGACCTCCTTAAAGAACAGATTTGCAATGTGGGTCGCATCACTGGTCTTCTGGCATGGAATAAAATGTGCCATCTTTGAAAACCTGTCTACTTCTACAAAGATAGAATCAACACCTCTTTGTGTCCTCGGCAAACCCAATACAAAATCCATGTTGATCGCCTCCCATGGTCTCTCTGGTATGGGCAATGGCTGATAGAAACCTGCATTATGCTTTTTTCCTTTTGAATGCTGACAAATCTGACATCTGTCAACAAACCGCTTGACCTCTGAGCGCATCCCTGGCCAAAAATATGATTCGCTCAGCTTCGCAAAAGTTTTGTCTTGGCCAAAATGACCTACCAAGCCTCCACTGTGCTTCTCTTTCAACAGGTTCTCTCTCATGGAGCAATTCGGAATGCATAATTGATTGCCTCTGAACAGCAATCCCTCCTGGATCATATAATCTATCCACGGGCTTCTGTCTCTGAGAACTGGATTCTCAGCTGCCTCATATGCTTCTACAAAATCTGCATCTCCTGCATACATGTCCCTCAGGTTTTCAAAACCCAATGTTTGGACTCGGAACTCCTGCGGCAACAAACATTTCCTGCTCAAAGCATCAGCCACTTTGTTAGCAGTACCCCAAATGTGTTTAATTACAAATGTAAAGTTCTACATATACTCTACCCATTTTGCATGTTTCTGATTCAACTTCTCTTGTTGACTCACAAACTGTAATGCATGATTATCACTATACAATACAAATTCTTTTGGGATCAAGTAATGCCTCCACTTCTTCAGTGCCTGTATGATAGCATAAAATTCTTTATCATACGTGGAGTATTTCATTTTCGCCTCATCCAGCTTCTCGCTGAAATATGTGATTGGTTTGTCCTCCTGGTTCAAGACCGCTCCTATGGCATACCCGCTTGCATCACATTTCACCTGAAATGTTTTTTGGAAATCCGGTAACACCAAAACCGGTTGTTTCGTTATCTTCCGCTTCAACAGATTAAATCTCTTCTCAGCCTCGGCTGTCCAATGAAAATACTTGTGTCACTTCTTGACTGTGTCCATCATCGCTGCGCTAATCCCACTGAAATTCCTGATGAATTTTCTGTAGAAGCTAGCTAAACCATGAAAACTTCTCACCTCGAAAATATTTCTCGGTGATAGCCAATTCTTGATCACTTTTACCTTATCTAGATCCATCCTTAACTCATTCTCCGATATGACAAATCCCATATATATGAGCTCTGTCTTCATGAATGAAGATTTCTTCATGTTGATCAACAGCTTCTCCTGTTGTAACTTCCTCATGACAATGGCCAAATGCTTCAGATGTTCATCCTTTGTCTTACTGAAGATCAGTATATCATCCAGATATACGACAACAAATTTCCCGAAGAATTCCCTCAGGACTTCATTCATCAGCCTCATGAATGTGCTTGGTGCATTTGTCAAACCAAATGGCATGACTAGCCACTCATGCAATCCTGCATTGGTTTTGAAGGTTGTCTTCCACTCATCGCCTTCTCTCATGCGAATCTGATGATATACACTCTTCAGGTCAATCTTTGAAAAGAAATTTGCCCCACTCAAGCAATCCATCAGATCATCCATTCTCGGCAGTGGAAATCTGTACCTGATGGTTATCTTGTTGATGGCCCTTGAGTCGGTACATATTCTCCATCCTCCATCCTTCTTTGGACTTAGTACTGTTGGAATGGCACATGGACTCAAGCTTTTCCTGACCAATCCTTTGTCCGTCAACTCCTGGACCTGTCTCTTGACCTCCTCATTTTCTTGCGGCGTCAATCTGTATGCAGCTTTGTTCGGAAAACTCGCTCCTGGTATGAGGTCTATATGGTGACTCACACTTCTCATCGATGGCAACGAATGAGGTAATTCATCCACGATGATGTCAGCGAACTCTCCCAGCAGTTCCTGAATCTCATCTGGTAAATCATCCACTCTTGTGCTAGTCAGGACAATTCTCGGCTTCCTGACAACAAAGAATTGTGGGTCTTCCTTCTTCTCCATATCTGTGAGAAGTTCCTTCCCACTCATGAGAAGTATTGTGTTTCTTACTTCCGGCTTCACCTCCTTATCCTTTATCGGAAGCAACCTATGTGTCCTCCCATCCTTCTCTAAAGTATATGTGTTCATTCGCCCATCATGAACCACACTTCTGTCATATTGCCATGGTCTACCCAGCAATAAATGGCATACATCCATGGGAATGACATCACATAACACCTTATCATTATAACCTCCCATCTTGAATTCAACTAAACACTGTTTAGTAACACTCACCCGATGTCCCTTCTGTAGCCATGAAACTTTGTATAGACTCGGGTGACCAGTTGTCTCCAGCTCCAACTTTTCCACCATCTCGGTCGAAACGAGATTATCAGTGCTACCACTGTCAACAATAACCTTGCACTTTCTGTCCTTGGTCTTGCATGTGGTTCTGAAAAGTCTGGTCCTTTGAGCTGAGTCCTCCACCTCCTTCCCAGGTGTTAAGAGAACTTTTTGCATCATTAGTGACCTTCCACTGTCTGTGTCTTCATTCTCAACATCACGCTTCAGCGATGTGAGTTTCTCCTCCATCCTTCTTCTTCTCTGGACACTCAAATGACTTATGCCCATTTTTTCCACATGTGAAACATGTGATTACTCCACCTCGGCCTCTTCCCCTACCTCTGGTACGAGGAAAATTATTTGCGTCAGCATAATCTCCCTTCTGCTCATTATGTTGTCCTCTCTGCTCAACATATGGCTGCTTATGCGAGGTTCCACCTCTTTCAACCTTACCCTGAGGTTTCTTCCATTCCTCCTTGTGCTTCTGATATTTCTCTTGGGCAACTGCCTTGCCTCTGGGTTGACTTCTGCCTCGCCTTCGCTGACCTTGCTTTCGGCTCAGCTTCTCTTCTACTTTCGGAGCCATCTGATAAGCATCCTCAACTGTTCGGATGGTTACCATGCTCAATTCATCCTGAATGTCGTATCTCAGACCATTCAGATATCTAGCAACCTTCTCATCATCGCTCTCCCTGACCTACTCTGATGTTCAATCGATAGAATTCCTCAGTGTATTCTTTCATTGTCATCAGCTTCTGTCTCAGGTTCTGCATCCTCCTGAACAGTGTGATTTGATAATCCCTTGGGATGAATTTTGCCTTCATCTTCGCAATCATTCGATCCCAGCTTTTAATCTTTCGCTTGCATTTGCAGCGTCTATCTGCTTGAAGCTCGTCCCACCATAATGTTGCATGTCCTTTCAACCGCGTGACAGCATGTCTGACCTTCTTATCCTCTTCGATATCCTCGTAATAGAAGTAGGTGTCAAGAGCTCTAATCCAATCTAGCAACTCTTCTGCATCCAGATTTCCCTCGTAAACTGGAATGTCCATCTTCGCCTTTGCACCCATTCTAGTAATGGCTTTGATACCCCGCTCGGTTGAGGCATCCTCTGTTGTGACCTCTTCTTCATGTCCAGCTTCCTCTTCAACTTCAGAATCGCTAAGATCCCCTGCACCAACTCCGCATCTCTGAGTTGTCTCCATCTCCTCAAATCTCGCTCGGAGATCACGTATCTGCCTTTCCATTTCTGGATTTCCTGTTGGCCTGCCTCTTCTCCTCACCTCCCTGTCTTATGGATCAGGTGACTGCCTTTCTCTTCTGGGTGGCATGGTGAATCTTGTCTCTCTCTGCTACAGAAAACAAAGAGTTAATCCCGCTCTGATACCACTTGATGCCAAACGCGCCACCCGGGGCACGTCCGCTATCCTCAGGACCTTCTTTCCCCCTCGGCCCGAAGAACTCAACGGTTCTTCTACTTCCCTATCGGGAAGTCTGCATCCTAGAGGTTCTACTTCGCGCGACCCTCACTTCTTCTTTTCGAAGGATCGAAACTCGCAACTTCGCAAGTTCTAGGTTGATCTCTGGGCTCTCGAATCCCCGAAACCCAATGCGTCAGTCAAATCGCTGACTTTTCCCTTGTCGGGACTTCTACCCTTATCGCGACTTTGGCTCTATCGCAACTTCGCCACTCGCGGTGCCAAGTCCTCAGGCTTCCAGCTTCCGATGGCCGATATGCCGACACGATCATGTCGCGCTTTTGCGACTCGCCACCTCGCGCCTTCGCTACTCGCGAACTCAACCACCATTTTCTCCATCTTCCGAGCCCCGATGTGACGAGACTCCGATACACATGTGAATTGTCACTTCAACTCCCCGCCGCTTCTATTGGGGTATCGGACCTCGCGTGCTTGTGAGCCTGGACACCGACATCTCGGCGCTCCTCGCTGCGAGACCCCGATAACTTCCGCCACCTGTACTCCAGTCGCTCTTGCGATCCCACATGACTTATGTCACCGTCGGGATATTGCACCTCGCGGCCTCGTGACTTCCGTTGTCAACTCTTCGACACTTTTCTCACGAGATCCCGATAGGCGATCTCTGCGAATAACACAACGGCCCCCCCTGAACTCTGAATCCTTCAGACGTCTCCCGCATAACTTCCTTGTGCCTTCCCGAGATCTAACGATCCTCGTTTCTTCGCGAAATCTCCTCGGATGATTTCGTCCATTCGTTCTTCCTTGTGAAAGTCCACGAAAAGGAAGAAGTGTCTCTCCACGAGACTCGTTGTCTGGCTCGCCAACCTACGACGCTTCCCTCGAACGTCCAACAGCAGCTTCCCTGCACTTATCCTTCGATAAGTTCGAAGGCCTACTCCTCCTGAGCTTCCTTTGAAATCCTCAAATCCTTAGAAGAACTTTTCACGCACTCCTTGCGGCAAATCTTCAACGTCGTCTAAGTGTTGAAGTCTTTCGACCCTGCGCACTCCTGCAGCAAAAATCTTTCAATACTTTGCTCATAATCGCAACTCTAAGACTTCGCTTGGCCTGTGCACTTCTCGCACAGCACTGTGCCTATCTGCACTCTCGAGGAAATGAGAACAATAGCTATCTATAAGTGAACCCTTCTGTCAACGCACTCCTTGCGGACAATTTGACTGCACTCCTTGCAGGAATTCTCTGGCTCACTTAGAGAAACAATTGAAACTCATTCACTCTTCCTCTCAGACTTCATTTCAACTATGAAATCACATACACAGCATATAAAAGCAAATGTACAATAGAAAGCAAACATTCAGGAGCAAAACATCAATACACAAAGAAAACAACACAAACCATGAGATTGAATCAAAGCTTCATTCTATTAATTCAATATCTGTACATGGGTGTTCTTCATACAATTCTCTGCTTGCTCTTCTCTCTTCTGAATGCTTGATGATTCTGAATAATGTTACAATGATACAATGAGGGTGTCTATATCCGTTTTCCCTCTCGAATTCTAAAGCTATCAAATCTACAATTAAATATTCTATCTACTTTTCATTAACTATCTTAAATGCCTCATCTACCTAAGGACGAGAGCTATCCGCTCAAGGTCCACTACAATACAAGTGTGTCGTCTCTTAAATGGCTCATTTAAGACTCGCGCAACAATCCCAAAGTGTTTTCAAAATTAGTGTTGGCTTGTCCAGTTGTTCATTGTCTTCCATGCTGCCTCGCTTGATGTGCTGGCGATGCTCCTGCATCATATCACCTCAATTACATGAATGATCCATCCTTGATATGCATCTGGGGAATCCCTTGATATTCTTTCTCCTTCCTAGGAATTTTTCTATGTGGATCTTGTATGTCATTTAAAGCCAGCAACCAATATTATGGACTAAGCCTAGTATTTCCCAAACCTCGGCTAGATTTGTTTATATCATCATTGCATTGATGAGGCCATAACCTTGATCCTTATCTAAAACATTGACCTTAATCCTTACCAAGATCCCCCTTATAAGGAAGTAGATTCACCTTTGTTTATTTTTTCCCTGAGGTTCAAAGTTCTCAAGGGCATCAGATCCACCTTTCATGCAATCATATCCCTAGAGATCATCAAATTTACTCTATCAGGAATCCCCATTCAGAGTGTTGAGTGTGCATTTTCCTAAGACTAGCTTGAAGCCCAAAGGCTGAAATACTATTGGGATCCCTTCATTGAGTTTGTCTAATCGAGATGATCGAATGAAATCCCTTGCAATTTTCCTAAGGTACGAAAGGTGTGAGATTTTTCGGATTGATCTCTATCGGGTTCTTCTTTCGGCCTTCCCTCTCTCTAGAAACCCATTCCAAAGACCTATTGAGCTTCTTGGTTGTAGAACCTTGTCATGTTGTCGCCCAATTCTTACTCGTTATTTTTTGTAATCAATTTCATACATTGTGGCCTGACATAAGAACCCATTCATTGATCTAATTGTATTCCCTTTCTTTGTAATATTAGCAGGTCTTCCCTTTGAGATGTTCATCTTGAATGGATTGATATGTGTCCTGCATCTGATTGGCATCGATATCCTTTTATTATATGAGTTGTTATTTTTGACGTTGATTTGTCGCATGATGTGTCATCTTTTTCCCCTTGGTCAATGTCCATTCTTAGCATCTGAATCTGAGTGTTTGTGATCTCTATATGACCTAACTACCCGCCTTGATGTCTGGTTACTTGAAATCAGCATGTTGTACCTTACTCCTATTTTTTGGGCCCCTAGGTGAAGAACCCTGACTGGTGTGGAACCACAATGGACATGGAACCCTAAGTAGTATGCAACTTGGCCTTATTTTTCTAATTTTTATTTTTATTTTTATTTTTATTTTTATTTTTGTATATATATATTCATATATTTTTATTTTGTTTTTTTATTTTATTTATTTCTTTATTTTTATTTTTATTTTTGTATTTATTTATTTTCATTTGTATTTTACCCTTGGTTTTTCAAAACCACATGATTTGATAATCTTCATACCGATCAGAAAACGTTAGCACATTTAGAATGAGAAAACGCTATAACATTTAGAATTCTTATACCCTTTTCTACCTTAGCAATCCATAGACATCTCCTGGCTTTCTTCTGGCAGGGTGAAACAGCGAGTTAATGCCTTTTTATCCTACGTGGGCCTTCACCAAATATATCTTTCCATCTGGACTGGATGGATTCATCCCAACGATGCAGGACCCACTCACTGACATTGATTTACTTATTACTCACACAATACATTCATTCTTGAGATATAAGCATACCGAACTTACACAGCGCAGAACACTGGTTGAGCGCATTCATACGCAAATTACGAAGCTTGAGGGAGCGCATTCATCCGCGCTTATCCAGCCAAGAAATCCACGAAGGGATCGCATTGCATGCCAAGCATTCACTCAAAGCAATCACTTTCACCTCCCAGTCATACGCGACAGACAGACAGAGATTCCAACACCACCACTTTAATTTAACCCACTTGATTGGTTCATCAGCTCATCAGATGAGGTAGCGAGGTTACCGCATCAGGCTCTGAAACAGGCTATGA
>ML794782.1:232245-243792 GCA_009831015.1 Picea engelmannii
TCGAAATCGACCAGGTATTCGCCGAATCTGAACCAATCGTTTTTTGAATGTTGATCCCAAACTCCCCTTCGATCCATTATTACTCTCTGAATCCACCAGAGACATTCCAGTTATAGGAGCGCTATTTATGATCGCGATAGATTGTATCCGCTCTTTCATTGTGGTCATCCGATCATCTGGATCTTTCACATTAATTGTTCGGGTTTCATATCCAAATGGATCATTCATTTCTGATGAATCATTTGCACTATCCATAGGGGTAGTCTCACTCAGTAATTTCTTTTGTATCCGGTCATTCAGTTCACTTTTGTCTATATATCTAACTCGTGGAACGCGTCTTATTCCTGTAGATCCCATCAATCGTCTCTTCAATTTTTTGAAAAGAATCAATCCTTTTCTCAATTTTTGAAAGATGATCAACCCTCTCTTCAATTTTTTGAAGATCAATTCTTTGAAGATAGGTTGAAAAAATTCCGAAAAAGGTCCTAGCTGTGGGATTGGATCACCAAAAGGTATGTCAGTTTCAAATCCAAGGGTCGTTAAATTAATTTCCCATGGTTTTTTATTCCCCATGGTTTTCCCCTAAGTTACCCTAGATATTTATTTTTAACATGGAAAAAAACAAGTTTACTTTAGATATGTTTTTACATGGGTAAACTATTTGTCACATTGTGTGTTTTGCCTAAAAACCTAATGTATAATATGTGCATTCTCATTATTTTAATGCCCCGTAAAATTAGAAACAATTTGACTTTTCATATTAGAAACAATTTGAATATATATATATCATTTTCATTTTCATATCAATTTTTAATTTAATTTTTTTTATTTTTCTCCTCACTCATTAAAATTCAATGTAATATTTCATGGGACTTCTCTCCAGGCTTCTTCTCATTGGTCCTCACCTTAACTTTACGGTAAATTCCATTGGAAATTACCATTAATACACACCTCCTATCTTCATGGAATCCCCTCCTCTCGAGAATCCAATGGACCATAGTATTATTAATAAATACCTCGAGACTTAGGCCTAAATCAACCTCATCGGGAGTAGAGTTAATTTAATATTAATTTGAAACCAAGTCATTGGATCCATAGTCCATCAAAACAAACCCATCGAAGCTCACTTACCACTCCTTAAGCTTAACTTCCGACCATCGAACTCTGATGAGCTTCCATCGAAGTGAGTTACCATCAGACTCCCTTTTTCATGCATAGGTTTGACCTCCAACCATCGGACTCTAATGGGAAGCCATAAAAATGGGGTACCATTAGAATTACTATTATTTTAATATTATTTTTTGGGAAACATGCACTCATTGGAGGTTGTATTATTTTAATATTATTATTTGTATTATACTGCATTAATGTTTTACCCATCAGAGCTAGACTTCCCATAGAAATGAACTCCTTTCGATAGCCTATCAGAGTGATAGTCCATCGAAGTGGGAGGCATATGTGTATTTACCATTCCAAGACTAGCCATCCTGACAAGCCATCAGAATACCTAATATTTTAATCATGTTAATGTGTATTTGAATATGGGATATATTTCATTTTTGGGTGTAATTTTGTTAATTTTTATTTATTAATGGTAATTCCACATAGGTTAATTTAATTAATTTTATTATTTTCCTATTTTTTCTTTTTCTTTTTTTTCCTATTTTCACTAGGATTATTGGCCAAAATTACAACACAAACACTAGGTCTTATGCCTTCTCTAAGTTCTTATACAAATCAATTAAAGAGGCTAAAAATACATTAACCATTCAATATTGAATTTCCTCATGCATGTGGTATAATATTTTCAGGTTGAAGATTGTCAACCGAGATTCACTCGCAAGTAGATCAAGGGATGTTGAGAAAATAGACGTATATTGAGCCATGTGTGTCCAAATTGAGTTCATGTTACCTCGTTGGAAAGGTATCGAGACAAAGAATGCATTGGGAGAGGACTTTAGGTTGAAATAGTAATGGAAAACCCTATAAAACATGAAAATGGAAGGTCACAAATTTGGGGTGGAAATTGATTGTCCAAACTTCAAACGGCCATATTTGGGGCTACAGGCAATGAAATCAGGCCCAAGATAGCTCACCGGAAATCTAACAAAGAGTAGAAAGTAATGGCATAGCAAGTATTGATAGCTTGAGGGTGGAAATTCTTAGAAAATGTAGAAAACATAGCATGCCCGAATTTAATTGGAGAATGGGTTGTGCAATGTTAAAACAACCATATTTGAAGCTACAATAGTTGAAATCGAGCCTGTACGAGAACGATGGAAGTTTGAGATAGAAGAGAATAAGAAATAATTATCTTAATCATCAGGATGACACCAGAAACGCCCAGAAACATTTCGAAGAAAAGAAGAAGATAAGAACAAGCAGAGTTAATAATATTTTAAATGAATATCATTTATGAACTGCCTTAGGGCGAGAATAACCACTCAAGAGTCTCTTCAGCTTTTGTTTATAACAATCACATGTTCATTTTCAAAAATTTTAAATAAATTTGAAATGTAAAATGACAAAACAAAGAGAAACGAAGTGAACATTTGCAAGAACTAAGGATTCTATCTTGTCTTATAAAAGAGAACTTGATGAATGTAAGAAGGTAAGTTTTCCCATTGTGTAGACTAAAATATTCTTATTTATGAATATATGAAGAGAAAAAGGCGTTTTGAATTCATAACTATTTTCAAATGCATTTGGGACTAATGCATAAATGTGTTTGTCATTTGATTTTTTCTTAATGTTGATCATATGAATTATTTTTGTGTTTAGTATGTATAATACTCATGATGTTGTTATTTCTAATGAGTACATGGATGATATTACATGTCTCCTCTTCAATTATTTGAGATGATATCTAAAATATTGTTGTTGTAACATATTCTTGGCCTCCTGCATGAAGTATTTCTGATGTCAAAATATCATTCTAATTTGTGTTCATCTATTAGTTTTACTCCTACATGATAGGTTAGGAGTAGTTATATTAGATTAGTTTTCTTTTAGTTTAGATTATATTTAGAATTAATTAGAACTCTTTGGGGGAAAGTTTGATGTCTTTCCCATTTTAATTCTTTTAATTCTTAGTAGAAACTAGGCCCACATATTGGTCAGAAACGCTACCCCAAATGACAGTAGGTATGATTGGGACCTACCATATGGAATTATGTTGTACCTACTTGACAAGCCATTTGGACCCATCAACATAAACTACATGATTTTTCTAAAAAAAAAAAATTAACTATTGTAAAATAAAATAAAAAATATGTCATCTAGGTGTATAGTGTTCAGTGAGATCACCTGCACATGGAAGAAAATGGTTGGTTCAATGTAAAATAATTTCTCACCAATGTGATTATCACCTAACATTAGTGTTTCTCTCTCTCACTTGCCATGCTCTATGTATTCCAATATTTTTTCAAATTGTGTCTTGTCAATCTACTCAAAGAAGAAAGAGTTTGCATTGTAGCCATTGCAAAGTAAAATATACATGTATGAATATTAAGGATATATTTTTATAATTATATTGTTTTCAACAATTCGAATTTCTCCTTTTCAATCTACCTAACCAAAACAATAGGAAGTTACATTGATGATTTTTGATGGAAATCATTTTTCTTTGAAATATCATATTCATAGATCGCATAACTAGTATAGTAGGGTTTTAGAGATAATGGAATTCATATGTGGAATGGGAACCATATTGCAAATTCAACTTTCAGAGGAATTAATGATGAATTTCAGAAAATATTGGTAACCCATATTCTAATGAACATAGTTCTAAAAAAGGCAATCTATTGACCTGTTATCATACTTCTTCTATACACATATCCAACTCACAGTGAAAACACCGCACATAGAAAATTGTTGATAAAGTTACACAGATAAACTTGAGGACCATGGTGAACTTATATCTTGAAAGAGTCACCTACCACATGCTCCTTCACTCTTTCCACTATTCTCTTGACAAATTTATCATGGATTTCCTCTTGAACATATATCTGGGATCCTACATAGTATACTTGTACCTTCCATCCAAATGAAATAGTAATGTGCTTGATTAACAGAAGGACCTAATAACTGAATATGATTACATCGTTGAATTGTGCCTGCCATGTTATAAAATACCACCATGTGGGAAGATTCATGGCCTCCTTAATATCTACGTCATCCATGATGATTAAAGGATATTTTCACCTGAGTTCAAGAGTTATGGGTTTCAATTTTCTTTGGGTAGTGGCCATCATGATAACCCAACATATTTATGTAAACCCTGTAACAAAAATATATACAGAAACAAATACTTCTTTACCAATGCTTCCATGGAACCTTAATACCTGGAAAGAAAATGCGTGTGTGTGTGTGTGTGTGTGTGTGTGTGTGTAAACCAGTGACCACATTAAGAACACCAGGTGGAAGCCCCGCATGTGACAACAACAAAACAAGGGAACATTGACATAAAAACTTCTTTGGGATAAGATATAATTTTCTACTTCAAGAGTGGAAATATGGATAGAAATTTTAGAATCATGAAATGACTTACCTCCTCGGCTAGATGTGCCCAATAAAGTGGAATTAGAGGATTGTGTTATGCATATTTGATAACTACAATGCATCCACAAGACAAAGCGGGAGATATTTTATTGAAAAACATGACCAGTGGAAATTTCCATGATATAATCTGATCAAGCACTCTAATGGGCTCATGCAATGTATATCCATGATATTTCCCTCCCATTTTTAATGTTTCCCATGTATTTTATCAGTTACTCCTATAGATGTCACGATAATTCATGAAAAATTATTTTGTATATTATAATTATGTAGAAACCATTCAATATAGTGTCGGTTTCATTTTCGTAGATATGTAAGTCAATATAGTATTTTTAAATAGGTCATTATGAATCAATGAAATGAAAGCATCCATCTCTCAAAAAAATGTTGAACGGCATTATTGTATATGTACTCGTAACACCATTAAACCTAAATCAAATGTCATTAAAACTCCTTGATGAAGTAATGGATAGGAACTTTGAATGCATGCTGCCACCGGGCCAATAATGCTTCAAAGTTCAAGTCCGATAAAATTGTAGAAAATTAAGTTTTTTTATTTAAATAAAGATTATTATTGCAATCCTCCTATGTTTAACGTTGAATAAATAAAATAAAATAAACTACCAAATAATAGGTAGTCAACAAGTAACTCATCCCTATAGTCTCACCTTCGGTAGGGACTAATAAGAGTTCTTGAGTTCAAATCTTTATTGTAAAGTGCATTTCACTTAAATTATAAAAGTGAATCACTATAAAATAACATTAATATTTTTTTAAAGTTACTTTTTGCATGCAACTTTAATTTATAAAGTAATTTCATTGTAAAAGTGATTCTCACTTATTTTGTAAAAGTGAGTCACTTTATAATTAAATTATTTGTAGGAATGAACTTATAAAAAAAGTTAGAGAAGGAAGGGATTTTTTTTTACTCAACAAATTTATTGTGCAGCCATCACCATGTGGGCCAACTTCCATCTACCATGTGCACTTTGGTTACCTTTAAAAATGGCATAATTTTCACATCCAAAATCCTTTTTCTGTCTCATTATTTTGAAACCGCCTATATTTTCAAGATATTTCCATCTAGATAGTCAGACTTTTAAGCTTTTGAATCTATATTACTTGAATATTTTAACATGTCTAGTCAAAGTAATCTTTTTCTTATCCGTACCAACTACTTTTCATGGAAATCCTATATGGAGGAAGTAATATGAAGTAAAGGATTATATTGGTTTACCTTTGGAAAAGAAAAGGTCCCCAGTAATGCTAAAAGGACAGCCAAATAGAATAAGAAAAATGACAAAGAACATGGATTAATAAAAATTTCCATCTCTCCTAATTTACAGTTTCACCTTCAAGGAATTGATGACCTAAGTGATGACGAAAATATCATGTTGGTATTGATGTCAACATTAAGACAAGAAGTACCATAGTGGAGTATGACATGGAACTGTAGTAAAATATACAGAAATACTGAGTTATAAGAACGCAATGGACTACTGGAATATAGGGGATCGCCTAGTCGAGTGCTTTGAAAGTATGAAAGAAAAAAGCAATTTCAATTACTACATTGGTCGAGTCGAGTTATCCTGATGATTGTATATTTTATTGAGACATGATCGTGATGAACATAATGAATATTGGTGATTATCCCTCTTGAACACTTTCTCGTGCACTGTCATTTCAGAGTGTAGTCGAAGGGAAATTTGTTGATGTAACACCAAAAACCCTTTAGTCTATTAGATCAACACGGTAGTCGATATTTAGTAGCAATTTTTGGTCATCATTCTTGCCGAGTCGAATTTGGACGACCCTTCAAACCTAAACAATTTTCAACAGCCACCAATGGTTAGATCCACTCAGGAAGTCAATTGTTGAATAAATTGTCATTAATGTCAAAGGTTAGTAAGTGATTAAATATAAATGTGACTTTGGTATCACTTTAATAACTACAAAAGTGGAAAAGTTAAGTGGAAACAGAGTTTACGCAAAACTGGAAATGAAAGTGGATTAAATATAAATATGAGTTTAATAAATAACAAAAGTTGAAAAGTTAAGTGGAAGTGGAGTTTACGTAAAAGAGGAGTAAATATGAAAGTGGAATAAAGAAAAAGGTAAAATTGAAATTGGATTAAAGAAAAAGGTAAAAGTGAAATTGGATTAAAGAAAAAGGAAAAACTGAAAATGGAGTTAAAGAAAAAGGGTAAAAGTGAAAGAGCACATGGTATTTGCAAACCATGGTGGTATTTACCTATGGTAAGGTAAAAAGTGAATTAAATCATGATATTCAAAATCTATTAACCCAATTGAAAATGTGATTAAACAATCTAAAAGGCATAATGATTCATTGACATTGTATTAATTAAAATAGTATGATTAATATCTTATGTTGAAAAGGAACATACTTATAATGAATAGATACATTCTTATATTGAAGAGATGCATTGGTTCATTGTTATTTACAAAGAGACACAATGGTTCAATGTCATATACATGTTGGATGACTATATAAACAAGAAAATATGTTGAAAGAAGGTGTGATCAATGATTTAATAAGAAGATCTAAACAAAAGAAGAGTCCAAAGGAAGAGATTGAAGATTGAAGATTAAAAAATGAAGTGAGGGTGGAAGGGTGGAGCAAGGGAGGATTAAAGTCCTCTACAGGTTGGATCTTGAACAACAGGGAGTTGTAGCTTCCTCAAGTTGGTTCTTGAAAAATAGGGGATTTTTTTCTCCTTGAGTTGGTGCTCAAAACAGGGGATTGTTGTCTCCTTGAGTTGGTGCTCAAAAGAGGATATTGATGTCTCCTACAAGTTGTAGCTTGTATATGAAAAGTAAAATTTATATAAATATATAAAAAGAAAATTTATGGTTCTTTATGTTAAAATTATGTGTACTTTTCTTCATTGTTGATCATTTGTTGTGTTTAATAAGCTTAAGGATTAATTGGTGTTAAATATTTTGAAAAATAAGCAATACGATTCATCCCCCCCTCTCAGTATTAAACATTATTCCAATAGGTGAAGCTTGGGATAAGATGGAAAATATATTTGGTAAACACAATGCAATTCAAGCTCACCAACTTGAAAATCAGTTAATGTCTTTAAATCTCAATGGTTTCCCTTGCATTCAATATTATTTATCTAAGTTCAAAAAACTTAGACTTTTACTTCAATACTGTAAAATATATATGAAGGATAATGTAACAGCCCCTTTGTTACAACATAAATGTAAGTGAGTATGGTAGTGGTACAATTTTTTTTATTTTTTAAAACATCAAGAACAAATGTTACTCGACATTCACATTCTTCAATATTACAAATTAATTTCTCATTTACATCCTACACTGCAAGTTTCATTATACAACATCATTGCTACTAACAGAATAAATCATAACACAAATCCATCCAGGATATCTATCCTTCCAACCTACCTATAAGGTTAGGACCTCCAAGACACATAATCAACACTCAAGTACAGGATTCATCCAATTGATTTTGAACATTTAAGGTATCAATACTGGAAAATATTTTGAGGAACAAGGAAGCATCTGATTCCCGTACCCAAACTCAAATCTAGATTCAGGATTAAAATAAAAGTAAAGTACTTAACCATAACGCAAATTTAATCATTCAAATCCTCAAATACTAGACAAGTTTTCCTTCCCTTAAAGGTGACAATAACAATAATTAACCATCATCTAGATAATATTCCATCTCTTTATAAAATCTATCATATAATTATTACTCACCATTAAAAAAAAATCTCTTCCCTAAAGGAAATGCAAGCATCAATCAAAATTCAATATTGTAACAGTGCTCCATTGTACAACCAAGTAAGTAGGTACTATGAGTTAGCATAATATATATATATATATATATATATATATATATATATATATGAAAGAGAAAGGAAGAGAAGAGAAAATCTCTCAAACACTAAGAAGAAATCGTAAGCTTACTCTGTACTTTCTGAACTAAAAGACATTGAGATGAAGTAATTATGCATCTATGTAATTGTTTGTCCTGAGAAGGACTTAAGATTATTTTTTGAGATCCAAAGTTTCTCTTTTGAGTGTTACGGTGAAAAGTATGCCCAATGCCAACACAAGAAGTGTGCAGACGAGCCCCTTGAAATCCCAAGCTCAGGAGAAACAACACAAGGTGTGCACAAAGACCACTCAAGGATAATGGAGGCCTTAAAATTATGAAGAACGAAGCTCAGGAGAGACAGTGCAAAACTTACACAGAGTAGGCGCAAGAAGTGCGCCTATACTTACAGGAGTATAAAATCTTATAGGTGAGATAGCACAAGGAGTGAACATGTGGCTTATTTTAAGTCTCAAGCTCGAGAGGGAAGCACAAAGTGTGCGCCAAGTTTCAAGTCTTTTAAGTGAAGAAGCTCAGGAGGGATAGCGAGAGTAAGTCCCCAAGAGGAGAAACATTCTTGTTTTGAGGCGAGTGGATGAGACATATTTGGGAGATATCAAAATATGTCACTATCATTGGATAAGGAAAAGGAACACGGATATTAAACACCAAGTCCTTCAGACTTTGTTGCTCTGACAGTTTTGAGTTGTTGTTGCAAGTGAGGCAAAATCCCTCAAGCTCTAAAGTCCCATAGTGAATATACATCATAGATCACTAGGAGAGTGTGATCCATTGGATTCTGAGTGGTTCGACGATTCGGCAATCTGGGATAAATGGGTTGTTGTTGTGCAGAGTAGAGAATTCTCTGAAGTCCAGAAGTCCAGAGTAAATCTTGACCGTCAGTTGTTGGGTACTTGTGTCTGTAGATTTTCGAGTATTCATAATTCGGCTATCCGGAAGGTTGTGGGTGAAATTTGCTTGGGTGCGAAAAGTCCTGAAGTCCCAAAGCCCGGATTCAATCCTGACCATTCGTTGATGGGTAAACATGGACCATAGATCTCCACTCTTCTCCAATTCGATGTTTGGTAGTTTGGGAGTTTGGTGGTGATTAGGATCAAGGAACCCCGAAGCACGGAGTTCTGGAGTTGATCACAGTCGTCAGTTGTAGGATGAGTGTGAGTCGTTAGATACCCGGGCCCTTCGGTGGTTCGGCAATCCAAGTGAATTAGTTCAAATTTGTTTGGTGTGGAGAAACTCCAAAGCCCAGAGTCTTGGAGTAGATCTCCATCGTAGATTCTCGGGTGAGGATAAATAACTCTAGCCGTCTGTTTAAAGTCATAACCAATGATGAAGGAAAGTGTAAGGATAGGGTAGAACCCACATATGTTGGTCAACCTCGAATTATGACCGAGTTCGGCTGGTAAAACATGGAGTGTTGGAGTTGAAGAATCCTCTAGAGCGTTGAATAACGCCTTTTGGGTCATCACTAGGTTATATCCTGCGGTGACATGCATAACTGTCAAGATAAAAGGGCTAACGCCTATGGTTAAAATGCAAGTCAAAACTCAGGAAAGGGAAAATAAATTGGCAGCGAACCAACAGGTTCTAAATTCTTAGATTCACATCTTTATAGCGGCCCTACGATTTTTCCCAAAATTTGGATTTATAAAATTAAACAGAGACTCCACGCTACTAATAAATTCGGATTTATCAACAAATTCAACAGAGAATCCCTAATGTAATTTCGTATTTTAAAAAAATTCAGCGGAGATCCACCATACAACAAAATTGAATTATCATAAGATTTAATAGGGAATCCACGATACAAAATTTTGGATCTAGAATATAATTTGACAAAGATCCCACCGTATGAATTGATTAGGATTTAAATGAAATTCAATAGAGAACTCACGATAGAAATTTGGGAATTAATTCCTTAGTTTACCAACGAACAATACACTAATAATTTTCTTTAAAAATAATCTCAACTAAAAGCTTTGATCATAGGAACTTCAAATATGGAATAAAATACAATTTTTAAAACATAGTCCATACACAATATCATTTCAAGTTTTACAAGAGGATCAAGACACCTGAATTTAGGGTTCGTAAATGCTCGTAATTACAGCGAAAATTTGAAAATTGTAAGCATCATAACCATTATTGATTTGGAAGCAATTGTAACAATTTGGCATTAAGACTTTCTATTGATTCTAGAGTGGCCATACCAAATCTAACATACTCGTACTACAAATAAATGCAAAATATAAAATATCGGTACTAACGAAGGTTGTGTAATGAAGATTCCCTTCAAAGTCTTGTGCTCCTTTCTTAATTTTGTTTTCTAATCACAAAGCCTTCACCAGTACCTCCCAGCCAATGCTAGAGGTACTCTTCTTCTTCCTTAGCCCCCCGAACCGCAAAGGGGCCAAGAAAAAAAACTAGAACACAATAGCTTCCAAGATTTCCTCGCAAGGAAGAGCTTACACTCTTTTCACAAGCTTGGAGTCCCAACTCTCACAAGTAAAACACAGTTAAATAAAAATTTGGTAGCATAACAGTGCTCAAAAGGTCTGATCCTTCCCTTCTACATCATTTGTTTTATAGAAAATTTCCCCACTAACACATGTCATTGTGCAAAAATAATTAACTTTTTAATTTAAATTAATTATGATTATTCACCCACACACTTGTCATACTCTCCCCAAGTTGCACAAGTAATTACGAAATTTTATTTTATTTAAAAGCCAAATTCCCTCACATTCCCCAATGTGTTCCTATTTTTGCTCTTAGTTGTCCCTTTGTTCCCCAATTTCTCATTTAATGAGTGTCTCCTAACTAGATCTTAGTTAGAGTTGGATTAGGAGTCGTCTTCTAGTTGGACTAGTGGCAGGTTGACTCAATATTCTATTCTATGTACACCCATTCTCTCAAGTTATTATTTATTTCTATTTAAAAATCTTTTTTTATTAATTTCATGCACACATGTGCATTTTATCAAATCTTTATATTTTACTTACTTTTTCCTAGAATTTGATTTATCTCAAATCTTTAACTCATGTCATAATTAATTTAGTCCTTTATTTAAATTTAGACTTAAACTTAGTCTTAGATTTAG
>ML794782.1:262471-281734 GCA_009831015.1 Picea engelmannii
CTTTGGCCTGCCTCTTGTTTGGCTTCGCTTTGGCACTGAGAAGATTCTTATTAGCTTCAGCATTTCTATTCTTAGTCTCCTCTGCTGCAGTCCTCTTAGCCTTTGCGTCCTTCATCGTTTTGAAAATTCGATACAAATCCTCCAAGCAACAGCAAACATTACAAGTCAGAACGCAAAGAACACACGAGACGAGGTAAGAGAAGAAGAGAGGAATGTGAAGAGAGGAGAGTTATCAATACCAACCTCGCAACAAGGTTATTCCGCGACACCGCGTGCCTACATGAAAACGCGGGCAGAGGAATGAAGACTCCGAGAGGAACGATGAGGTTTCGCGGGAGTGGATGTGGAGACAGAGAGGGAGACACAGCAATTGAATGGCACCAGAGAAGAGAATCAACTACTGCGAAGAACCCTCCCTTTGTACCAAGTTGAAGGACATCTTATATATTGAATTACATCTTATATATATATATATATATATATATATATATATTCATATTTATTAAGTTGAAAGGCGAACACCTATTGGAGATGGGCACAATTAATCACTTTTTAATATAAAATTCTAATCTGATGGCTAACAATTGAAGATGCTGGTGTATTCTTAGTCGTCCTCCTAAATCAATGAATCTGATTTAGCCTTCATAACTTTCTTGTATTTTTGAATGCATCCATTAAGGTGTTTACTTTTTAACATTTACCTAATCATATTAAGAAATTACTGTAGCACCATATGATTGCCACGTTTAAATGATTAACCTTTGGGATTACCATGTTTTGAAATATAGATAAGGTCATCGAGATAGAAATCTTACGTCGAGAGTCCAAACTGAATCATTCGTATATTTGTTCCTACCTATCACGTTCTATCGAACTTCCTGATGTTTCCATCGCGGTGTGGCGATATGATGCGGTTCAACAACCATGTTGCGGAATAGATATCGCAGGCCAATAACTCCGTAGTTGTGACTTTGGAAAGAGAGGTATAGTTATATAGCCTATATGAAAATGATAGGGACAACGCGTATCTAAATATTTGAGTTCCACATAAAAATTGAGTAGTACTATTAAACCTGACATAAGGAACTTCGGATTTTAGGGTTTAGAAGAGCATGAATTCACTTGGACCACCAGCAAAGGGAGAAAATGACTTTAGAGTTACAGTTAGGGTTTTATTTCACTGTTTGGTTACCTGTAAAGTTTACAGTTAAGTTTTAAAGTTATAGTTACTGTTTTCAGAATTTTCCTTTAGTCTTTCGGCATTTATCAGTCATAAATTATATGACTGTGCTAGTTCTGATACAATCAAAGACAAAGAATGTGACGGAAGATGTTGCCCACGGACATTAATTATTAAGTATTATTTGACAATTATCTATTTAGTACATTACAAATATTCAATTGTTTTTTATAAGAATAAAAATATTGTCAATGTATAAATGTATAAGAGAAGGTTTATAATGAGTCTCGTTGATCTTACAACATGGTTTACCTATCAAAAACTTTACTTGTCTCCAAAGTCTTAAATAAGCATTAATCTCACCTTTGTTTATGACCATTTAACCTAGATCTTTGCTAGGCATTATAAGGTAGGTTGATAGTCCATTTATGTCTACTTCATTTGTTGATGAGTTGTGATTTATATTTTATTCTATGATGTTATTAATGTATTTATATTGATTATGGAGGTACCACAAGCTTGTGATTGATTTCATGATTGCTACAAATTATTGGAAATAATGATGTGCGTACATAGGATCATTGCCATTATGTGTTTAAGCATAGTCCCATATTGTCTATGACCTTGTTACATTTTATTACAGTGTGTTTAATGACAGTGTAATCAGTTACAAATGCAGTTGTATGTGTGGTTGACATTGTTAATATAACTCATATTGTCTTAATTTAAACTGGGGTATCTGCAAACAAAACAAGTATGGTGAGTGTAAACACGGTTAGTCCATAAACCGAAATTGAATTCATGGAGGTGGAATCAAGCTCTGATTCAAGCATGGTGTGTGCTTGGCTTTGTAATTATACCTATACCTAAGTTGCAAAAAAAAAAGGCATGAGGTCAAAATAAAACTAGGATTATTTTGAGTTTTGGGTACCTTGGAAAGTGGTCCCCTTGAGTTATTGAGTGTCTAACTCAAAGGGGGGAATATTTGACCCTCACCACTTTACTTTATGTTATAAATTCAAATTTAATTTATTTCACTTAAGTCAAGTGAGTTAGGACCAAGAGTGAAGTCTTCAAGAGGTTCCAAGAGTTCAAAGATCTTGCAGAGAACTAGACAAGAAGAAAGATCATGAGGAGACAACTCCATGATAGGTTACTTCAAGGAAGAAGAAACCGAGATGGTTTCAGGAGACCCTGAAGGAAGCCAAGGAGTATGTTGGAGAGCCTCAGAGGTTGTTGAGATAGAACAGAGCGCGAGAGAGGTTTGGGTCCCACTTGGATATGGTGACGAGCAGAGAAGATTTTGTGAGCCCACTACTGATGAGAAGGATACAGACATTCTCACCGAGTCCTTGCCAAGGGGTAATGATGTCTACTTTAGGGACAAGTTGGGAGTGGTGAGTAACAATTTACTCGGTAAGAGGGAGTGTTGAGTTTTGGGTACCTTGAAAAGTGGTCCCCTTGATTTATTGAGTGTCTAACTCAAAGGGGATAATATTTGACCCTCACCACTTTACTTTATGTTATAAAGTCAAACTGACTTTATTTCACTTAATTCAAGTGACTTTAATAACATAAAGTGACTTAGGAGACTTAAGTCATTTTGGAGATTTAATCTCCACCATTGATTGGAGGTTTGGCCTAAGATCTAATCTTGGCCATTGGTTTTCTAGGTTATCCTAAGGATAAGGCTAAAGGAGGAAAAAGGGGAAAAGGAGGCATTCATTGTTCACTTGAGAGAGTTGAGTGAAGGAGAGGAGAAGAGAGAAATATTGTGGAGGAAGAAGGGCACACTCTTGAAATGAGAGGGGCACATAAGAACTTGAGGGCACACTTGTGAGATGCAAAGGGTGAAAGGAAGATTGAGGGATTGCAAGGCTCGAAGAGGGGGTGCACCAAGGAAAAGGGCGCACCATCTTGGAGTGTGGGTGCACTTGTGAGAGGCAAGGGTGCAGTTGAGCTAGAGGGGCGCACTATAGCAGGAAAGCAGTGAAGCAAGGGAAGAGGGGTGCAAGCATCAAGGCAAGGAGTGCACCAAAGAGAGGGGTGCACAATCCAAGGTAAAGGGGTGCATCTCAAGTCTAGCATGCACAACAAAGAGAGGGGCGCATTCTTTTATTTCAGCAAGTAGGTGGTAAATATCCTAGAGGTGTGTTTTTTGTTTTAAGGTATTTGTATGTTCTAATCATGGACAGAAAAACTTCCTAAATAAACCCATGCAAACAGAAACCTTAAAAGATCATTAAACCTTTTACTTAATGGTAGATTCAATGGATTAAAGAACAGACATGTCAGAATTACTTAAGAATCTAATAATTCTTCATATTCGACCATACCAAACCCTTGTATATATTGTGCACAAGCAAAGCCACTACACAAAGCATATGCACATTGGAAACATAAGCTACAAATGTTTTTACCCACCACCCTATTAATTGTCTTGGGATTTGACATAGTGGATGCTTGGTGTTTGTGGTGCCACATGGACATCCCATATAGGGAATTTAACATAGATTTATGCACAAAGGTGCATGCATGTGTTGGGTTGTATTCTCAACCCAACAATTCGACCCAAGTGTTAAATTTTTTGTCGGTTTTTACATTTCATTTATTGTACTCATATGTTTGGAATTTTCGCTTAACATTCCATCCATCCCTTTGTTGAACTCCACCCCTACAATTTTTTTTATTAAGGCCAATAGTTTTGTACTCTTAGTCGCTTGGTGTTCAGATTGAAGAGTACCATATTCGTCCCGCTGCTTGAAAGGTTGGTAGATTTGGTTATAATCCAGATAATATTGAGAATGAAATGATATACAAACAAAAATATAGCAGAGAACATAGAAATGCAATGAAACCCAACTCTATCAATGAATAAAATAGTAGAATATTATAGAACACAAACTGGCTAGAATGGTGGTAGCTTATCTCTAAAGAGAAAGAGATGTCGGCTACGCTCATTTGCAAAAATATGATTACAAAGAGGTTGAAAAGGGTCTTTTATCATGATCCCTAAAAAATAAAGAGGAAAAAACCCTAAACCTAGAAGATGAAATGTCAAATGTAGTGCGAGCCCTGAGGTGGTTAGTTGATACGTCAACTTCCGGAGGGTGCAACGTTTGCATACGATATCTATTTTGTGTGCATGATAGATAGTTGGAAATAAATATCCAAGGATTACAACTTTTGGGGGGGGCAAGGCATGCCATTGCAACCTTTGGCCCCGCGAATGTCCAAAAAACACCATTTACGGCCTCAAAACGACCCTGGAAGTTTAGGACCTGAAAAACCATAGAAAAATCAATGTCAAGAAGATAAAGAGCCATTGAGTCAATGGAAGAGGTGTAAGGCCATCAATATCCACCTGGATCAATCCTCCCCCTTAGGAACAATGGTCTACATTGCATCAAGTTCCCTTAAAAAATGGGGAAACTTCTGTTAAATTTGAATCTTGTTGAGCCACTTGCCTTGGTGAAGAATTTGCCCTGCTTTGACAAACTAATAGAGTTGTATGTTTTATTGGTGGGTGCCTTTAATCTGTGTATAAATTATTCGATCAAATGTATCTTTCTTTAGGAACCCGTAGGGTTGAGTTCTATAGGGTCCAAGTGCTCAGCTACCTCTGAGGTGTCTAGTAGAGGTGGAAAATATGGGTGAAAGAGATCTATATTAAGTATTGGATCTAGGCTAAGGAATGGATGAATACTTAATTCAAAAGAATTATCACCTATAGCATTGGTTATGGAATAAGTCCTATATCAAAGTGGGAGAATCTTGTAATGGGGTCCTGCAAGGTGCTCTTTCTGCAAATGTAACCAAATCTTATCACCAACTTGAAACTTGTGTGGAACCCGATGTTGGATGTAGAGACAGAGAGGGAGACACAGCAATTGAATGGCACCAGAGAAGAGAATGAACTATTGCGAAGAACCTCCCTTTATACCAACTTGAAGGACATCCTATTTATATTTATATTTATATTTATATTTATATTTTATATATATATATATATATATATATTCATATTTATTCTAATACAATCAAAGCCAAAGAATGTGACGGAAGATGTTGCCCACGGCCATTAATTATTAAGTATTATTTGACAATTATCTATTTAGTATATTACAAATATTCAATTGTTTTTTATAAGAATAAAAATATTGTCAATGTATAAGAGAAGGTTGATAATGAGTCTCGTTGATCTTACAAAATGGTTTACCTATCAAAAATTTTACTTGTCTCCAAAGTCTTAATTAAGCATTAAGCTCACCTTTGTTTATGACCATTTAACCTAGATCTTTGCTAGGCATTATAAGGTAGGTTGATAGTCCATTTATGTCTACTTCATTTGTTGATGAGTTGTGATTTATACTTTATTCTATGATGTTATTAATGTATTTATATTGATTATGGAGGTACCACAAGCTTGTGATTGATTTCATGATTGCTACAAATTATTGGAAATAATGATGTGCGTACATAGGATCATTGCCATTATGTGTTTAAGCATAGTCCCATATTGTCTATGACCTTGTTACATTTTATTACAATGTGTTTAATGACAGTGTAATCAGTTACAAATGCAATTGTATGTGTGGTTGACATTGTTAATATAACTCATCTTCTTGATTGTCTTAATTTAAACTGGGGTATCCGCAAATAAAACAAGTATGGTGAGTGTAAACATGGTTAGTCCATAAACTGAAATTGAATTCATGGAGGTGGAATCAAGCTCTTATTCAAGCATGGTGTGTCCTTGGCTTTGTAATTATACCTATACCTAAGTTGCAAAAAAAAAAGGCATGAGGTCAAAATAAAACTAGGATTATGTTGAGTTTTGGGTACCTTGGAAAGTGGTCCCCTTGAGTTATTGAGTGTCTAACTCAAAGGGGGGAATATTTGACCCTCACCACTTTACTTTATGTTATAAATTCAAAGTTATTTTATTTCACTTAAGTCAAGTGAGTTAGGACCAAGAGTGAGGTCTTCAAGAGGTTCCAAGAGTTCAAAGATCTTGCAGAGAACTAGACAAGAAGAAAGATCATGAGGAGACAACTCCACGATAGGTTACTTCAAGGAAGAAGAAATTGAGATGGTTTCAAGAAACCCTGAAGGAAGCCAAGGAGTATGTTGGAGAGCCTCAGAGGTTGTTGAGATAGAACAGAGCGCGAGAGAGGTTTGGGTCCCACTTGGATATGGTGACGAGCAGATAAGATTTTGTGAGCCTACTATTGATGAGAAGGATACAAACATTCTCACCGAGTCCTTGCCAAGGGGTAATGATGTCTACTTCAGGGACAAGTTGGGAGTGGTGAGTAACAATTTACTCGGTAAGAGGGAGTGTTGAGTTTTGGGTACCTTGAAAAGTGGTCCCCTTGATTTATTGAGTGTCTAACTCAAAGGGGATAATATTTGACCCTCACCACTTTACTTTATGTTATAAAGTCAAACTGACTTTATTTCACTTAATTCAAGTGACTTTAATAACATAAAGTGACTTAGGAGACTTAAGTCATTTTGGAGATATAATCTCCACCATTGATTGGAGGTTTGGCCTAAGATCTAATCTTGGCATGCATGTGTTGGGTTGTATTCTCAACCCAACAATTCGACCCAAGTGTTAAATTTTTTGTCGGTTTTTACATTTCATTTATTGTACTCATATGTTTGGAATTTTCACTTAACATTCCATCCATCCCTTTGTTGAACTCCACCTCTACAATTTTTTTTATTAAGGCCAATAGTTTTGTACTCTTAGTCGCTTGGTGTTCAGATTGAAGAGCACCAAATTCGTCCCTCTGCTTGAAAGGTTGGTAGATTTGGTTATAATCCAGATAATATTGAGAATGAAATGATATACAAACAAAAATATAGCAGAGAACATAGAAATGCAGTGAAACCCAACTCTATCAATGAATAAAATAGCAGAATATTATAGAACACAAACTGGCTAGAATGGTGGTAGCTTATCTCTAAAGAGAAAGAGATGTCGACTACGCTCATTTGAAAAAATATGATTACAAAGAGGTTGAAAAGGGTCTTTTATCATGATCCCTAAAAAATAAAGAGGAAAAAACCCTAAACCTAGAAGATGAAATGTCAAAAGTAGTGCGAGCCCTGAGGTGGTTAGTTGATACGTCAACTTCCGGAGGGTGCAACGTTTGCATACGATATCTATTTTGGGTGCATGATAGATAGTTGGAAATAAATATCCAAGGATTGCAACTTTTGGGGGGGGGGGGGCAAGGCATGCCATTGCAACCTTTGGCCCCCCGAATGTCCAAAAAACACCATTTACGGCCTCAAAATGAACCTGGAAGTTCAGGACCTGAAAAACCATAGAAAAATCAATGTCAAGAAGATAAAGAGTCATTGAGTCAATGGAAGAGGTGGAAGGCCACCGATATCCATCTGGATCAATCCTCCCCCTTAGGAACAATGGTCTACATTGCATCAAGTTCCCTTAAAAAATGGGGAAACTTCTGTTAAATTTGAATCTTGTTGAGCCACTTGCCTTGGTGAAGAATTTGCCCTGCTTTGACAAACTGATAGAGTTGTATGTTTTATTGGTGGGTGCCTTTAATCTGTGTATAAATTATTCGATCAAATGTATCTTTCTTAAGGCAACCGTAGGGTTGAGTTCTATAGGGTCCAAGTGCTCAGCTACCTCTGAGGTGTCTAGTAGAGGTGGAAAATATGGGTGAAAGAGATCTATATTAAGGATTGGATCTAGGCTAAGGAATGGATGAATACTTAATTCAAAAGAATTGTCACCTATAGCATTGGTTATGGAATAAGTCCTATATCAAAGTGGGAGAATCTTGTGATGGGATCCTGCAAGGTGCTCTTTCTACAAATGTAACCAAATCTTATCACCAACTTGAAACTTGTGTGGAACCCGATGTTGGTGATGGCATTACTTGTACTTGGCATTGGTTTTCTGCAAGATGTTATGGACTTGTTGGTGTAGGTTTTGAATCCTTTCGATAGATCTGGATAACTTATCATCCTCAATTTGAGTATGGATAGATTCTTCCTATGTGGATGCACTGGGCAAAGTTATGTCAATTGTGGCCAACACAAGGTCCAATCTATATGAGAGAACCCCAACACAAACTTGCGATAGAAGTTGATGAGGCCTAGAAAGTTGCAGAGCTCTGTCAAAGTCGTTGGAACTGGCCAATCATGAATGACTTGGATATTGGTTGAGTTCACATGCACCCCATGTTCATCCACGATGTATCCCAAGAATTGGATTCTCTGCATGTTGAATGATCATTTCTTCAGGTTAGCATATAACTTGTGTTTCCACAGGGTGCTCAAGACTTGCTAAATGTGTTACAAGTGTTTTTCTTAGGTCTGGATAAAGATGAGGATGTTATCCAAATAGACCACCACAAAATATTTTGTAAATTGTAACGTCCCCCAGCCCAACTGAGGGACATTATGGTGCAAAATACTCTTAAAAATGAAATTTATGCTAACTAAATTAATTCATTTACAGTTAGTTGATTTACTATAGCTTACAACTACGAATTAAAACAAATTTAGCTACTATCTACAACCATAAAATAGATGCATCTACCACATGCTAATAATAAACATGAAATGCATCTAATCAACTCAAGTTAGGTTTTAGGTGGGGAAAGGGAAAATAAAAAAGGGTAAACTATATGCAAGTTAGGTTTTTGTAAAAAGAAAAAGGATTTCTTGTAACATTTCAAGTCAAAAGGAGTGAAATATCTACCTGTAAAAAGTAGATGTGGTTTATTTCAGTTCATATGACTGTCATTGGATTATTTTGAGGATGTTTCAGTTCTCTTTCTCCAAAAATTATTGAATTTTTCATATTGGGATGTTTTTATAAATTCCTCCTGCAAAGAACTATTTCGGGGTATTACATTAGTGATTTCTCATACTTGAGTTGAAAGCATGAGATTTCAAATGTATTGCCTATCAAAATATTTTTGATTTGTAATGAATTTATCATTTAAAGTTCTTTGAAGAAATTTCATTTCTTCATTTTGAAAAAGTCATAGCAGATTCCAAGTTCAGTTTATCTTACAAGAAAGAAAGAATGATTGTTGAAGAGAGACTCCAAAACCTTGTAGACACAAATCTATGTTGACACACTTTATCCTATATTTTCTTTAAAATGAACTGATGTGTATTTGTATCACTGTGTTTAATGGTTGTACATTTGTATATATAGAATTTATTGAAAGATATTTAGGGGTTTTCTCTTTAGCATTCACCCTATAAATTCATTGTAAAACCATATAAAGAATATTTCAACATTTCATCCAAAGAGGAGTACCACATCTATAAAAACGCAGGGGGATTCATATCCTCATCAGGTTGACCTTAAGACCATAAAACAATATTTTAGATCAAAATTTTTTGCGACTCAACTGGGGAATGATTTATTTTCAAGGTATCTGGGATTTTGTTTCATATATGAATGAGGAACCAGAATACCATGTTTCAAAGTTTCTAAAACAAGATCCAAGAATCTGCTACTTGTTCTAGATGCATGGGATTTATAAAAAGATTATTGAGGGATATTAGAATGACCTCAAAAAGAACCAAGAACAATCAAATATTTGGGAAGATGAAATCCCTAACGAGTCCATTGAAAGAACTCTTAAAATCGGTGGCAATTGCATTGAAAGAACTCTTAAATTCCCTAGAAATTATGTTGGAAAGATTCAAGAAAATCCTCATGGCGACTCCACCAAAGAAATTTGTTCATGTCATGATGCTACTTTTCCTTATTCACCAACCCCATCAATGGCTTTACAAGATGCATCAAAAGGAAGAGGTAACCAAGGAAGGAGGCAACTACATAAAAGCCCTTTAAATCTGCCAAAAGTATATTTTCAAATGCCTGATATTCCTATTCAAAAACTTTCCACATTCTTTGGGAATACTTCAGAGGATGCAGAGAAACACTTGTTTAGTTTTGAAATCACGTGTGATGTTTTCAATCTCATTGAAAACATTGTTACATGTCGAATATTTTTACAAACTCTGTGTGGGAATGCTCTTAAATGGTTCTATTCAGTCTTGCTTGGGACCATTACTAGTTGGGATGTATTGGAAACTTCAATTGATGAAAAGTTCATAGAAAATGTTTTCAATGTTTTTGCCCACCCACCCTCTCCCATATGGACACAAGAAAATGAAGTGAATGATTTGGAAGAAAATTATAATCAAAGAATGGAAAAAAATTCCTCGAGTCATACTGCTGAAAACGAAAATGAAAATTCCAATTTGCAAGAGCAGGATTTCAGGCTCTCATATACTCCATATGAAGAGCATACCAGCATCAAGATCAAAAATGAAATTGAGGAGCCTCCACCAAATGCACAAGAAGATTTCATCCAACATACTCATATAGAATATGTTGTAACATATGATGAGAAGTCACAAGAGCATTGGCAGCAAGAACAATTGGTGGAAGAAATTAATATTGAGAACAATGATGAGCAAAATAGTCATTGTTTAAAGGAAGAGTGTTTTCAGGACATCGTCAATGAATCAACAATCTTGGATGTGGTCAGTGATAAGGAGAAAGATGAAGGTATTTTCAAATTCAAAACTTCACATCCAACAAAGACAATAGCATTCTCGAGCAACCAAGTATTGATTTCATTGAATCACGGTTCCAAAGCATTTTTGGCCAAGCAATGCAATCATATTTTTAGCACATCTGGTTCATTTTTCTTTCAGCACACTTTGGGCATGCTTTTCACTCCTTGATAGCATCCCTGACATGTTCCCCAATTATGGAGTTCGTTCCATAGATCAGTTGGATGCTTGAATGGCTCAATTGGAAATCTACTTACACTTGAAAAGTGTCATTTTATTTCAAGTAGCATAGGGTAGGTAGATTTGGTTTGTATATAGTTTGTTTCTTCAATCAAAGTTTTGCACAATTAAGGAGTTTCTAGATGGAGGTAATGTTTGAAGATGAATCCATAGCCCAATGGAGAAGGCACCCAAACCGGGATTTTGGATTCTAGGCAACCCAAAGGGGGCATTGTCCCACAGTTGGAGCTAGATGTTGATCAAAATATTTGATCAATTAGATTTCTTACTCTTGGAACAAAAAAAAATTGATATCAAAAGAAGGAAATTTTGAACTATCGCCATGCTCAAGGTGTAGCCCTCGGTCTCTGCTTCGTCACACATTTTATGGATTAAAAATATGAGTCCGTGTGCTCAAGATATCCATGTTTTTATCAAACCGCCTAATAAGGATATTGCAAGAAGAAATTCAAAGAATGAATTTTTTTCTAAGTGTTATGCCCCTCTTCTTCCATGTGCAACACTTAGTCCTTTCTCACATACTCTCTTACTCCCATCCCATAGTCATTTTTCTCCCTACTTCCATATTCCCTTGGTTATTTTCTCGTACTTAGTCTCATATTCCTTTCACTTCACTTTATACTTAGCCATTTTTCCTTCTTTCCACTCTACTCTCCCTCCTCATTGTCCTCCATATTTAACCATTTCCACATTTAACCATTTCCATACTTAACCCATTTCCATACTTCGCCTATTTTCATTTTCATTATCCACTTACTTAATTTTCATAATACCCACCACTTAGTCATTTTCATAATTCATTCCCATTTTCCGTGTCCACTTATTTATTTTCATTATTATTTTATATTTCTTTTTCCCTTGGTAGAAATTCCTATTTGGGAACATCTTTAACCTCTCTAAAACCAACATCCTAACTATAAACAGTCTTCTTAATTACTTGGTTCCAAAATTTATAACCTTTTATACCATCTTTATAACCAGTAAAGATTAATTTTTCAACTTTATTATCTAGCTTACTCCTATTTTCCTTTGGAACATGAACATAAGAATCACAACCAAAAACTCAAGAGATTTTTAAGAGAGGATTTCTTACCAGTCCATGCCTCATGTAGATTTTTTCCAACCAACATTGATGAGGGTGATCAACTTACCAAGTAACATGCAATATTGTTGATCATTTTTCATTTATCAAAGTTCAAGTCTTTTGTCATACTTTGTTTTCTTGTATATCCCACACTTAGCCATTTTATTTGCTTTTTCGGGTTGCGGAAACTCCACCCATAATCCTCATATGTTCACAAACCTGCAACCCACAAATCTCTAGCATTAACACTTGGTCATTTTTCCACTTTTCTTTCTCCATACTTAGTCATTTTCTCCAATCGTGGGAGTCCCATTGCAGGGGGTAAATGATATTTCAAAAGACTCAAACCTCGCAAACCCGCATCTTGCATTTCCACTGACCTCAAAATGACCCTCATTCTTCCACAACATACAAAATGGTCAATTCTTGTACGTGTATTTTTTGAATGTGGATACGGGAAGTCTCCCTACATCTCCCCATCCATATCTCACACCCCGCAAACCACAATCCTACAATCATCATTATGCACTCTCCATCACTCATTTTTCACCTCCATACTTAAACTTTTTCCATTCATCTCAGTACATAATCACATTTTGCCGAGAACGTTTATGATTGTACTTCCACATCATCTAGCACATGAGGTGAATTAAAACCGTTATTAATGACACAGTTCTCGTAAATTCCTTGTGTTAAATCCAAGTTGAATCATGCAATTAATAATATTGAACCAAGATATACAACGTGTGGTATTAAGAAAGTACGTGAGAAATCAATAAGGAGTTAAATCCTTATTGTAAACTCAAACTACAACAAAACTGCCACCTTTTTCATTCTAATCAACCTTCGCCAAATGCGATCAATAGGAAAAGAGATTGTTGGATTACTGAGAGGGGGGGTGAATTAGTAATAGAGCAATAATAATCCTTTTTCCCCATAAAATGCAAGTGTTATATCAATGTAGAATTATCATCCAATAGTTGCAGAGTAAATAAACAATGAACAAATGAGCAATCACACACATACACAATACACCAGTGTTTTACATGGAAACCCAAAGCGAGAGAAAACCACGGAATGTTTTTTCTTATATGTATTTAAGAATTGCATTCATTGGAAGCACCAACTTCCTTTTTTTTCAGCTGCAACTGAAAGGAGGCTCCAACCCCCTAGTTTCTCAGGCTACAACCCGAGGGAAGCTCCAACTCCCCAATTCTTTGGCTACAACCAAAAAGAGGCTACAACCTCCTATGTTCTTCGACTACCACCGGAAGGTGGCTACAACCACCTATCCTTGCCTCGTCCAACCGCCCTGGTATATAAGTAGAATGATGGAACCATTGTCACACTATCAATGTGAGATATATTATTGTAAACCTGTACCAATCAACTTGCACCAAACAACTTGTACCAATAACCTGAACTATGCATCAACCTGTATCTCAACCTGTAATCAACCTATACCATAAACAATTGCATCAACCATGCACCAACCTGTACCAAACATGTATCAACTACTCATCAACTATGACTCACCAAGATGTACCAACATCATCTACACCTCATGTATGTGCCAACTCATCAACTACTTGTCTCAACCATGTACCCAACATGTACCTCAACCAAAATCCCTCATCAATTTCATCATCCAAATCTGATTTGTAACTTTGTAATAGACCTGGTGTATATTATCACATACCTGCAAACCTTCCTTAACTTTAACAACAAGAGACTAGCATTTTCATCAAACTTTACTTTAGTCTCACATGACTAGTTTTGGATTAGTCAACAACCCTAACTTGAAATAATCATAACTATGAACCTATAATGACTAAAGATCTAAAAATAGTACACAATGTTCTTCAGTACGTTTTATGCAATTCCTCCAGGTGTCACTACTTGGAACCTCTCAGAAAATGAGTTATAGCAAAAATGGCATACCTTGTTGAATTCTGGCTTATTCTAGAGAGCAAACTTGTAGAGCGTGCCCTGCACAGAATATTTGTTGTATGGATTTGAAAATTGTACATGGAATACTAAAGACTGTACTCTAACCAACACATTTGGTCTTACTAAATTGGATCTTCAATGAAGAAGTTATGACGTTTTTACCTGAAACGCCTATTTTAGACTAGTTTCACGACTAGCCACAAACCCTATTTTCCACAGAGTGTAAATCCAAAAATACAACGACCCACAAGCTAAAAATTTTACCGTAGCTACTTGGTTATGTTTCCTCAATGGCCTCCCAATTTCACAGTCTGAATCATTCTAAAAAAACATTTATTGTGAAAATGGTGAGATGACTTGTAAATAACATACCTTAGAAAGCATCATCAAAAGAATTTATCCTCCCTTGAATTTTGTCCTTCTTTACTTCACCTTCCCTCTAAAATTCAGCTTAGATATCATTTGGTTACCTCAGTCACCTGTAGATATTCAATATGCTCAAGTGTGATTAAAATGAGAGAGCCTTGTCTCTTATTTATACTCTCCAAGTAGCTTCCTTAGAAGCATCTTCTAGGCCACTTTGTCCACATAGTCAACTATGTCCAACTTTGTCCAATTTGCCACTTGTCCATGTATCCAATAGCCACTTGACCACTTAACCCATTTTCCTCATTTTAGGGTTAACCTTCTTATAACCACTTTCCATAATTAGAAAGTTCTCCATTTACTTTATTATTTAAATAATCCTCCTTGACTTTGTCACTTCACTTTAATATTTAAATAATCCTCTTTGATTTTGTCACTTCACTTTATTATTTAAATAATCCTCTTTGACTTTGTCACTTCACTTTATTATTTAAATAATCATCTTTGGCTTTGTCACTTTGACTTCTTTGACCTTTTGGGGTTTCAAGCCAATCATATGAGGGTCCTTCAACTTCGTAAGGTCATAACTCTCAAACCGTGAGGAGTTATGTGATGTTCCACATACCACCGGAAATGGCATGACATGTACTATCCATACAGAATAGTCTTACCTGCAAATATATCAAAACTCGTACCATTATACATCAAACAAACTTGGGTCCATTACCCAAACCTTTGTGCTACCATAATTCTCTACCAGACTTTCTCCAAGGGTTGACATCAATCACTAAGGGTTGAAATCAATCTACAATATCACTCTCCAATGGTTGACATCAATGACAACCAACAATCCATACCAACTGTTCATCAACCTAAGCTAACTGTCTGACAAAGATATCTATTGTGGCGACACTGTAAATACACTAGGACGTGAGGACAGTTCATTCCAATGGTTTGAGGCATTTAAATGCTACACAACACTCTCTCCTAAGGAAAAGAGTTCAAATAAAGTTTGGACTTCTGGAATAGCATTAGCAGGTTGTATGCCAGAGGTATCAGATTTTAAGGAGTTGATTATTTAGTGCATTGACAATTTTAACATCGAGAAGAGGATAATTCAATTGTGGGGGAAGATGCCTATTTCCTTGGCACCCATAGTATTTAGAAGGATTCTCAGGCTCCCCCACCCTACTATGATGTTCAAAAATTCAAAAGCAGATGCCTTTTTAAAGGCCAACCATGGAGGGGCAAAGATATTAGATAGTTTTCTTTCGAAGTCATCGGACTATTCTGAGAACTCCACCCAGATAGAGGTACGTTCCTTGAAATACCTCTATAAAGAGTCCATTTGGTTATTTTCCAGAATTATTGGGAAAGAATCCACAACCACCATTCTGAGATATGTATTGTATGTCCTGCACCTCTCTATTAATGAGAGTGTCTTGTTTGATTGGGCTTGAATTATTTCAAGCGAAGTTTCTTCCCAACTGGTTAATTTCCAAAAAAATAAAAAATAAAATTATGGGTTCCTACTTGATTTTTGCAATTGCACACTACCATATTTTTTAAGACTTGCCTCGCACAAGGAGTGTGGATTTTGGCAAAGACCCAATTCAATTTTGGTATCTAACATTATGGAAACACAAAGCCCCATATCATTTTTATGAAGTACATAATTCCTTCCTATCTACTTTAAAGAAGCTAGTTTATGGTCCCACTGCATCTAGATTGTCTATAGAAGCTACTGCCTTTTTGGTAGGGAAAGGGGTTTTTGAAACCTTGGACAAATTCAATTTCATAAGACTGTACGGTTTTGAGGGAAAACCTTCCTTACTATGTATGTTTTTAAGGTATCTATATGAAAAGGATTTATTATAAGACAATGTCGAGGTTTGAATGATCTACAAGTGTTGTAAAAATGAGAGGTTAAGGTAACTAGGACTTCACTTAAATTTATTTAGGTAATCTAGACAAGTTATGATTTTTATCTTTGACAAAGGCAAAGGAGGTTTGACAATGCTTCTCGATAGCTTATGTTTTTTGTCCATCACAAATGAAAAGGAGGTGTAACAATGTTTTTCTCTCCTATACATGTTACCTTGGGCATTGATCCATTGATAGGCATAATGAAATGGATGATTTCACTCTCCCACATTGTCATTACATTGGATATATTTTTTTGTTCCTATAGACCTAGTTTTCAAGTCATTTGTTGGACATTAATATAATTATCTTATATTATCTTATATACACTAGAAAAAGGATGTAAAACAGAGTTTCATTGGACAAGCTTTTCCTTTCCTTTCTATAATTGGACGTTATTAAACTTTACTTCATGGACCAAAGGTGTTTTTTAGTCTTGTTGAGGATTCCACTTGATGACGAACAAGGCCCACTTCAAAAAATGAGATGAAGTTTAGTTCCAAATGTTGATGGCCATTAATAAAGAAAATGTTGCATTGTGCCATGAGTCACCTCTCTAAAAAAAATTGAACCAAAAGTCACTTGTAATATCTCAGTTTGACCCTCTTGAATACTTTGTATTAGAGTATGTTTTAATTTTATTTTTCTCTCCATGAATGTTTTTATTACCATGTTTTATATAGCACCATGAGGTGGATATGCCATGGTAGCTTGAACATTTTGAACACTTGTAAATATCTTTCTTGGCAGAATTAATATTATAACAACGTTGATTGAGGTAGGAGTGCCTAAATAGGCTATGACACTACAAGTGGGGAAAGGTGAGGGGGTCTAAGGGATTTATACATGTTTAAAAATCATATGTCCTTTCAACTTATTGTATAATCAAAAAAAAAGGATAAAAGAGTAACGGAGAAAACCATTTCCTTGATTTAAGCCATTGCTCCTATATTTTAGCAATTTATCTTCCCTACATTCTTGGAACTAGGAAGAGTTAAATTATGACTTGTTTGTCATTTTTCATTCATGAAAAATAATGGAAATTCAAATGGGAAGGGAGCTAAAACTTGGGAAGAAGGGAAAAGGGGAATTATTGCTGAGAAAAGAAGCCTACAATAGTATGTGAAGGAAAAAACATGAAAGTAAGCCATTAGAACTGGAAACAGAGCCAAGAAAACCAAGAAATTCTATTGGAGTTGAGGAACATCGGCCTAGACCTTTCTATGCACACATTGAATAACATTGGAGGGTGGATACTTCTAAGGGACTATTGAGCAGAGAAGGAATACTTCCTTGTGTTGCGTGGGGCATGTATTGTGGGTGCTAAGAGTTGTTTTATCTTCAAAAATTCAATAGTGCTATGATATTGAGAAAATGGCATGAAGAAATTGCATTGTCCATTTCACATTGTCCATCTTCGTCCTGGTGGTATCATAGCTTGGCTAGGGGGTCCCTGTTGTAGAAAGATAAGTACAACAGAGCCTATGGTTGAATGGAAAATCACTTTGTTTTGATTGATTAACTACAATGTATCATTCAATAGATAAGTCTATCATATTTGTTTTGATATATATATATATATATATATATATATATATATATATATATTTTGAGGATGAGACATCAAGAAGTGTTTATCATTGAGTTATGGAAATTTTGTATGTGTTTTTATATATGTGTGTGTTTACATAATATACATTTGAGGATAAGACATCAAGAAGTGTTTATCATTGAGTTTTGGAAATTTTTTGTGTGTTTCCTGTGTAAATGCTTCTTTATTAGTGTTGTTATTAGTGTATGTTATTGATGGTACATTTACTCTTAACATTGAATTCCTTGGCATGATATGTGTATGTTAATGGTTATGCCTTGTGCTCCGGGCATGCTAGAATTAGTAAATACTGGGTTAGCAAATTAATTTCTTGTTGCAATCCTTGTATTGACTAGATACGGTAGTGTTGCCTAGTAAGCCAAAAATAAATGACTACTATACCTTGTTCTGGACATCATCACAGTCTAGTTTAGTTGTTTGGGTTTGACCCTGTAATAACATTATTGGTAGGTATTTCCAGAATATTTAGTTGTTTGGGTTTGACATTGTAATAACATTATTGGTAGGTATTTCCAGAATATTTAGTTGTTTGGGTTTGACCCTGTAATAACATAATTGGTAAGTATTTCCAGAATAGGCCACCTGACTGACACCAAACTGAGTCATAAATCCCGCTAGAATTGGAGGAACCGTCAGCCAATTTCCCAGACTGAGCATTTTGGTATCAGAGAATTTATTTCCTTGTGGCTTGTGAAGGGTTTTTCATGAGTGCTTTTGTTCCAGAGAAAAATGTTGTTGAGATGCTCTTTTCGATGCCTTATTACAGCTGCACAAAATCTCTACGTCTTTACATGGTTTCTATAGCACTCAATGTATTAGCTTATATGGGTGGGGGTGTAGCTGTGTTACTAGTGCAAGCTCTGTCTATACCCATGCAATAAGCATGTCTCATGAGTCGTGAGGGATTTGGGTGGGGCAAAAGAATGCATGTCTCTGTTGCATGTTTTGAACCATGATGGGGTCTCTTAAAATCTCATAGCAAGAAGGAACGAATCACAAAATCCCCAACACAGAGCCTGAATTGTGCTCTTTGGTTTTCTCTATTTAGTTTAGGGTATAGGGTTTATCAAGGGTACAACCTATTCTCCTGCAGAGGCTGGAAAAAACTGACGATGGCAATGGCAATAGCAATGGGAAAAGGGATTGTTGTATCGGAGCCTTTAATGGCTTTAAGCTATGTCACAAGGTTCGCCGAACCTGAACCTTGAGGTTCGAAGTTCGGCGAACCTCAAAACAAAGTTTAGGTTCGGATGAGGTTCGGCTGAGGTTCGATTCAAGTTCACTTTGTTCGTTTCCCCATATGCTCCCTGGGGGCTC
>ML794783.1:416-20205 GCA_009831015.1 Picea engelmannii
CAGTTTGAGCATTGTAAGACATGTTTTTGAGCACTTTTTGAGCAATTAATAATAATGATCCATTGGAAGCTGGACCAGGAGATGTAGCCCAGAAGAGGGGTGAACTCCTTTATCAATTGTTGTGCACATGTGTTTATGTTCAATGTTTATGTTGTTGTCTATGTGTAATTTGCATAAGTAATCCTTTATTTTATGTGTTGCAAACTGATCATTTTGCTTTAAACACATAACATTTCACTTGCAATATGTTTTCAAGTTTTTCAAGTCTTCTTCATTTTTAAATCATTTTTGGCCTTTGCTCACCTTTAGATCTTATGCATGTCGTGTCTCTGATTCTTAGATATGTTGTTGGCTCTTGGATTCATCTTACACACTCAATTTCTGCATTTTTCCTCTGTTTTTTTTAATTTCTGGGCAAATGTTTGAGTTCTGAGAGGCCAGTGCTCCCCTGCCTCTACCACCAGGGCGTTAGCACTCCCTTGCAGGCTCCCACAGAGTGTTGCAATGCTCTGGTACCCTTAACACCAGAGCGTTGCCCCTTTTTCTTCTAAAATCTTCTTGGGAGTTGATTTATTAGTCTTCTTTTTGCTGATTCATCTTCTTAGGGTTAATTCTATCTCAATGTGTCCTTGTTTAGCCTCCATTTTTTTTTTTTCTTCTAAGGATTGATGATGCTTTGTTTGGATTTTTGACATTTTTTCCTTACTTTGAGTCACTATTCTTCTTTTAGATTTAGAGTCGATCTATTGTTTTCTCATTCATCTGATTGTATGAAAGTTGTTGTAAAGGAATTCAAGGATATATAATCTATTTCATTTGACATTTGAGGTCATTTTCCCAAGAAATTCCTGGTTTTTCATCATCCATTAACCTTCTCCTACCTTCACTAGCAATTTCACCAATTTTCATGCATTCTGGGTGAGTTTTTTGCAATGTTTTTTTCTTTTTCTGAGTTTTTGGGAGGACTAGAATCCCCCCCTATGCCATAACAGAGTGCCAACACTCCCCTACAATGTTTTAGGTATCATTGCAACACTCTGTACCCTTGTGTTAGGGTGCTAGTCTCTTTTTTTAGAGTTTTTTGCCTTCTTCTGCTCAGTCTTTTGCAGCCTGTTTTGTAGAGATCTTTACCCAAAGTCTATGGTTGGTTTGTGAAGTTGTTTGGATTGGTTTTTGATGGATTTTGATGCTTATCACTCCCTATTGTCTTGATTGGAGCTTGAAACCTTTTTCAGAAATGTGAAATTGCCTTTTCTAGTTGCTTTAATGATAGGACAATTTTGAGTGATTTCTCTTTCTCCCTATCATTTCTTGGATTCTTCTCTGCATTTGATTGTATTCCTTGAATGCTTGATTGGTTGTAGAATACTTGATGGTGTTCTTTCTTGTTAGAACAAGTCTCTACTTGCTTTCTCTCATACCTCACTGCCTTGAGTGCATGCTTTGTTTGTAGCCCTTTTGCTTTGTGTCTTTTGCATTTGCATAGGACTCTTTCTCCTTATTGAAAGTAGTGGAGCATTGAAGGTTTTGTATTTACTTTCTGTATACGTAATAATTAAACAAAGAAGATAAATGCATTTTTTATTTTGGGTAGTGAAACTAACTTGCATTTGAAGTAGCAGAATTGCATGGTTTTTTGCTTTTTTGGGACATTGTGCATCTGTAATGATGAATGTTTTCTCCTTCTTGTAGCATAGCTTTCATCGAAATGAAAATATTCCATATTCATATCTATGCATAACTTTCGAGTCGGTAAAAACACCATATTGTCCACGCCATTTTCCTTTTGAGTGACAACAACCTTAAAAATCAAGCGCTAAACTAAAAATTGATTATACATTTTTATATTTTCTGGTAGAAAACCTACATTAGATTAGTTGTAGGGATTTGGACTAGGTGTGAAAGATAAATTTCCAAAACTACAAACAAACATAGGATCTTGTGTTAGGGAACGGTGAAATCCAATTGTTACATTTTGTCCTGGGAAGCCCTTCTCACACAAGGTTCAAACCTAAGGTCACATTGAGACTAGCAGAGTTACTCACCCTGCTTTGTTGGTCTTGGTGTAGATATTGCATGTATTATGGGGGTCTCTTGAAGGTATACCCACAATGATGAGTGGAAGCCTTTCAAGTTGACTTCAGGCTAGATACCCTGCCCTTGCACATGGATCAGACTGTCGAATGTTTCCCCAGGCATCACTATTGTAGTTGGTAACCTTAGTGGCCTATCTATTTAATTTCTTTACACAAGGTGATTGTGGAGGGAAAAGTCTTCACGGTACCTGGAATCGATGTTGGCCAAACTCACTCGGGCTCCTTGGAGGGCATACCCACGTTTATGTGTGGGAGCTTTCACTAGGGTGTAATTCCATTAAGTAGGTCATCAACATAACTTTTTCACCTGCTCTATCTCCACCCCTTCTTACTTTGTTCTCGCGACGTTCGATTTCATCACCAACTAGTGTGCTCATTGTGAGAAGGTTTTGTTTTCTTGCTTACTTACTAGATTTTTAGCGTGTGTTTTTTGTTCTCCCTAGAAGAATCTAGGTTGGATCTTTATTTTTATGGCGTCAGTTCTCGGAATGACCAATGAAGGAACCCCTTTTCCAGGGGAACCCTTTGTTTTTCCTTCTTACAGAAACATTGGTCCTCCTTACATCGCTACTTTGAGCCTTCCAATTCTCACAATTGGGTTATCGGTATGGTTGTTTTCCCCTCCAATGATCTCGAATGGAGGTGCTTTAGATGTAAGCACACCACCCACATATCAACCTCATGTCGACCTTTCTCCTTCTTCACCCGTCAGGTATCCTTCGATTTCTCCTTCTTCGCCTAGTGAAAGCTCTAAAGCGAGTATCCAAGTTGATAAGAAGAAGAAGAAACTGAAAGAGAAGAAGAAGAAGAACCAGAAAAGGACCACACCTCCAACCATATCAGATGTTGGATCCAAAAAAACAGCTACCGTTAATAGTACTGGGAGTGTTGATGAGGTCGACAAGATTAAAATGAAGAATCTAAAACCCAAATTCCCTTGCAGTCTTTGTAAGGGTGACCACTTTCTAAGGGATTTCCTTGGTCTTCCCAAGGTCTTATAAATGTGGTCCTCCACGTCATCAGCCTTTGCTAGACATGTTGGTGACACCCTGTCAACTAGTGATGTTAAGGTTGGGACGAAGAAGACAACTATCAAATTTCCTTGTATGTTATGTGAAGGTGATCATTATTCTCACATTTTTCCTCATATGAACAAGGCTTATTCTCTTTTGGAAAAGCTTCAACTCCCAACTGGTTATCGTAAGATTTCCCCCAACCCATCATTAGTTGATGGAATGGTCAATCCGGTTCCATCCCTGGTCAGCCCGGTTGATCAGGTGGTCAATCTAGTTTCATCCTCGCTTGAACCACTAACCAAAGTAGTTGATCCAATTCCATCATCGATCAACCCCACTTTTCCTCTGAAAAGTGAAACCCAAGTGACTGATCCAGTCTCGTTATTGGTCAATCCCACCCTTCATCTGAAGAGTGCCAACGTGGTCAATCCCACTCCTCCTCTGACGAGTGCCAAAGTGGTTTCTTCAGTCCCTTCATCGGTCAGTCTGGTTGATCATGTCGTCAATCTGGTCACATCCTTAGTTGAATGAGTTGACAAAGTGGTTGATCTGATCCCATCTTCAGTCGATCCTGCTCTCCCGTTAGAGAGTGCAACCCAAGCGGTCGATCTGTTTCCACCTATCGACCCCATTCTCCCCTTGGAGAATAAAACCCAAGTGGTTGATTTGATGTCGTTATCCATCGATCTGACTCTCCCGCTAGAGAGTAAACCCGATTATGCCCACATTTTTCTCATTGATACAGGATCTACCGTGCCGGGGGGCATTCCTCCTTCTCCTGCGAAAACCCCTCCAAGTAATGAGGCCATCCTTTTTTATTGGGGTGCGCTAACTGGACCTCGTATTCCCTCTCACATTCCTTTCAAGATTACAGTACAAGTTTATGGTCGGGATGTTCCTCATGCGCTGATAGATGAAGGTTCGTCCGTTAGTATTTTGTCCTCTATTGCTTGGAAATATTTGGGTTATCCTCAACTTGTGCCAGTTACCCAGACTTTGTTCACTTTTAACAGAAGAACCAATCACCCTTTAGGGATCCTTCCTCAGTTTCCCATAACTTTGGGAGGGAAAATTGTCTTTGTTGATGTCATGGTAGTCCAAGACCCCTTGGATTTTGATTTACTCCTTGGGTGAGATTATTTCTATGCCATGACAGCTATTGTGTCCACTCTTTTTCATGCTATCTTTCCCACACAATGGAAGAATGGTGACTATTGATCAACTTTCATTTGTTGGCATTTGTTGGCCCTGACTTGACCATCAACCCAATGACCTCCCTAAACGAGTTTTATATGCAGTCGGTATCACCCCTGCCACAGGTCAATTATGTGGCGTTATCTCCCATGCCTTCTGTTGTTGATGAAGATGACTTAGATCTGACAGTTGACATGGTGATCTCTTCGGTAGGGTCTTTGGAGCTTGATCTCCTTACCCCTATCACGAACCTCGACATGTGTTCCTTCCAGAGTGCTTTCCTTCCATCTAGTGAATATCTCTTGGAAGCCATGACCGAGTTTTGTCCCTTGACATGGTGTCCTTCTAGAGCATTATCCTCTTGGAATCCATGATCAAGAAGAAGTCACGATCATAGTTTCTCTTCTTTGTGGCAAGCTCATTAAAAAATGAAACAAAAGCTATGAGCATAGTTTTTCCTCTCTGTAACAAGCTCGTTAAAAAATGAAACAAAAATCTGGGGATTCAACCCAAAGCCTTGAACATAGTTATTTTCCTGTGACAAGATCGTTAAAAAATGAAACAGTCACCTCTCCCATCAGGTTGAGTCTTTCACCAGATCTCGTAGATGTCGAGTCGAGACTTTCGTTAGGTCTCGTTTTTTAACCTTCATTTCATCCACCTGTATCATTTTTCTCCATCTAGTACAGAAATTGGTGACAACCTCAGAGTCTGTGAATGAATTGAAGCTTGGGGGGGCATGTCTCCAACCTTTGATTATTTTTCAAGAGTTATGCCACTAGCTTTTCAAGTTGGGGGCAGAGTACAAACCATCCATGGGTATCCCTACCTTTGGAAATTATTTTGGAATTTACAAGCATAGTTTAATTTTGTTTCAAGCTTGTGTAAAAATGAAACCAATACCGAGCATGGTCTTAGTTCCTTCTCACGCTCGAAAAAACATGAGAACGCAAACGAGTAAACTTTTATCTCTTTTTCAGACTCGCATGGTTATACAAAAAAGGAACCCCTTGGAGTCGTCTTTAAGCTCTTTTCAGACTCTCTAAACATGAAAAGATTGTCGAGTAATCTTGCTTCCTTTAACACTCGTTAAAAGGTTTGAAAGGGCATCTTTCGAGTGATAATTTATCTCTTTTTTGGCCTCACAAGGCTAACATTACAAAAAAGGACAACCCTGGAGTCATCTTTACGTTCTTTTCAAACTCTCTAAACATGAAAAATCACCGAGTTTACCTTCTCTGGACTCGTTAAAAAAATCATACATTGAAGGGCCCACACAGGACCAAGCCCTTACTTCTTCTAATTCGTTAAACAAAGGAAGAGGGACTTGCCGAAGGTGATTTATATCGAGCATGTGTTACCCTCCTTGAGCTCGTTAAATCAAAAAGAGGTACTCGTCTATCTGGATGCAGGAAAAAATTGAAGGAAGCAAGCCAAACAGTTTTTGAGAACATTACCAGTAACTCTTACAGTCGCCCTTGAACACGACACTTTGTCTTTGCATACATTTTAATCCGCTGAACCTCTGCACTGAACCAATCCTCTGAGTTTCTTTACTCCTTTGGTTCACCCGACGAAAGTCACAGTATCCACTACATCATCATGTTTTGTTCCATGTCACGTTTCTTCTGTTGTGCCTTAGTGTTCAAGGGAAGTATCTGCCTCGAGATTCATCCACCACAAATAGCCTATTTCAATACCCATGTCAGTCCATGTTCTTTTGATCGACCAATTACGTCTTTGTGTCTATTTCATGTCTTTGATGGGGGATACATCAAGGCCCTCCTTCGATGAGTCTGTTCCTGTCGACTTCAGCACATTATTTGGGAACTAGACTTAGAAACCAGTTAGTACCTTGGGACCTGCATGCCTCAATGGAAGGCCTCCTCGTGTCCGATAGTGGGTTTACATAATTGACCTCTGATCGGATGATTCCACGAATGTTCGACTTCAGCTCATCCATTCACATTCATTGGAATGCACTACAGTACCTTGGGAATCATTGACATCAATGGTGATTTCCCTCGCGCTTGTTAACGGTTTACCTCATTGACCAGTAATCAAGTGGTTTCTGCCATGTTCGACATCAGGACATCTATTCACATGGTTAGATTTGTACTTCATCGAGATCGGTAAGAAGACATTGGGTTGAGTCATCACTCTTATATGTACTTTGCCCAGGTTGCGACGGAGTTTCTTTTGAACATTGACACATATACTGTCACATAGATCCACTTTGTATTGGTCGTGGCTATGTCTTTTCGTCTCATAGATCCACTGTGTATTTTTCGTGGCTACGATCAGTTCATGTCATGGAAGTATAGATGCACATTGTATATTTGGTGGCTATACCGTTTTGTTAATATAATTATGGATCCATGGTGTATTTTATGGTGGTCATACCTTGAAAATCTTTATCACTCAAGCATAGGTATGCCTGCCTTGGGTTTGAAACATATCATGATATTTGTTTGATGGTTGTGTGTAGCTTCTACCAGGTTCTCTGAGTCCATACTCTTGCTTGAAAAATTCTACAAAGTACTTCAGTCATCACGTCTTCTGACTTCGCACTTTGGGGGAAAATCTGTTACACATCAAAATTACTCACTTCAATAGTGTCACAAGTGTCGTCATTACAAGTGTTGCAAACATCATAATACCATCTCGCCTATGTCGTGTCTCTAACGACATCACAGGGACACTTAAGACACCTTCAAAGACTGGTTTAAGGAAGAGAAATCATTTGATGAAGAGTACAAATCATTTTCCATGAAGAGAACCACTTAAAAATCAATTTTGAAGCCTAGCACTCCCCTACCCACTATCAGGGAGTGCCAGCGCTCCCTACCCTTCCTTGGGGGAGCATTCCAGCACTCTGTGCACCCTTCTAGGGGAGCGCTGGGATTTTTCAATGAAATTTTGGGCAGCGCTCTCCTACCCACTGTCAGGGAGTGCCAACACTCCCTACCCTTCTTTGGGGGAGCATTGCAACACTTTGTGTCCCATTCCGAGGGAGCACTGGGTTGTTTGAGGGAATCTTTGACCGTTGAGAAAAATTAGGGAAAAATCCCCTTCATCTATGAAGTTACTTGGATTTGAATCTGAGGTCAAGGTTGGATCTTAGGGAGGATCCACAACTGATGGAGAAAGATCCTCAACCTATCCCAAGAATATCTAAGGTGGTTGGGCCTCTCCAAGCTTATATAAGGAGGCCTTCTCCTAGTGAAATGGACGTGGCAGTTTAGAGGCATCAAACTTATGATCTCATAAGGGAGATATCATTGAAACATCATCATTTTTGTGTGGATTATCTGAGCAAAGGCTTGGACAAGGAGAATTGGGAGAGGTTGTTGCACCTTCATCAAAGGTCTATAAGTATTCTCTATTGTTCTCATTAATATACATATGTGTTTGGCCTGTTTCTTTCAAGGTTGTGTTTATTCTACATGAACTTGCCTCTATTAGATAGATCTGGTTTCAAGATACTCTTAGTAGAATAGGAAGCTCATTCTGTCTTTGTTGGGTTTGCAGGACTTATCGAGGATTCTGGGGATCAAAGCTCAACTTGGACTGTGCGAGGACGAACATCGTTAAAAATGTACACCTTTCTTCCTCTTCTCTATACATTAGTTTAGCTAGGTTTAGAAGGATGTCAGTGACCAACGTTAGCACCCTTTCTGTCTTGGTCTTAGGAGTCTAGAGCCTAAAATGAAGTCCACTTGTCTGCAGGGGGATTCTCATGTAACACTAGGTCCATTATATTATTAAATAAGGCCCACTATGGTAGCTAGATATAATAAATGGGTAGTTAGATATAATAAATGTAAGAGGACTTCTTAGAAGGTTCTACTTCTAGAAGATTCCTCCTCTAGAATGTTATTAGGTGATGGTAGCACTATATAAAGGGGTTCAAGAAATGCAATGGGACATGAAGAGAAATATTGTCTTTGGAGCGGTAGCTCAATAGGAGGATGCCCCCTCGAAGAGGCAAGTGAACAGGAGAGAATCTCTTCCATAATAGGATCCATTGTATGGTGTTTCCCTATCCTAATGGTTTGATAGTATTAAAAGATATTTTGCATATTTTTCTTGTATATCTATTGTGGTGCTTTTGTATTCAGTCTTTGGTTCTTAACAAGTGGTATCAGAGCACTTTCCTTGGCCAAAGAAGGGAAGAAATTTTTGCTCTTTTTGCAAAAATTTTCTAGGGAAAAAAAAAGAGAGGGCGGCGCACTTCAGGTTCCTATTTGAAGATTTACAAGCTGAATTTGGCAAAAAACAATGGTTATTTGAATTATTATTAGAAAAATACCCAATTTCAAAAAAAAAATCAACTGAAACAGAGTCCTAGAAGTGAAGTTATGATCATTTTAAATTCAACTGTTTTTCAAGGTTTTTCCGGAAAAAAGATGTGATTTTCTACCGTAACTTATTGTTCTATTTTTTGGATTTTTTCATGACGGTTGCAGGACCAAAGAGTTCATAGAATGCTCAAATGGATATTTCCTCTCAAACCCTCAAAGAAATTCTACAAATTACTGAAGCATTCAAATCTCAATTGTATGACACATTGGATGCCAAATTGGATGACTTTGTAGATGGCCTCACAAACGACCTCAATGATAGTTTTTGTAGTATTCAAGATTCATTGGATAACATGCAGGAGAGATTTATTATGGAAGACATCAGGGATGAATATAATCAAGAAATATATGCTTGGTATGATTTAGAGGCCGATTGCGATGATTGGTATATGGATAGTTGTCATTTCTGGGATGATAATCACTTTCATATTTTATTTGATGACTCTAATCCACCTTTTGTAGAGAGTATCAATCTGACAAATCGGGAGACAATGATTATTACTAGTGTCTATCCTGCATATTTTATAGTGGTATTATTCCTTCCAGATTCTGCTACGACCATTTTCCACTATGTGGATGGATCTTCTTATTTGAATCCACATGACAGGGGCCAGTCTTTGGAGCATCATTTTGAGTTGGTTATTGGGTTCCAAAATCTTCCACGGGGAGTTCACATGAGCACTTGGACATGGGACCCGGGCTTACAATGGCGGTTGGACTACTTCAACATGGTGGCTTTCCTTTCTACATGGGACCTCGATTCTCCAGTATTCTTCAGCATTATGGTCCACAATTATCCATGGGACCCTGGTATATGGTTGTACATCAAGCGTTGAGGACAACGCTTTCATAAGGGGGATAGAATGTTAGGTAGCTAGAGAGGTAGTAGTGGGGGCCCAAAGGGCCCATAGTGATAATAGTGGAGGTCATTCAATGTAAGGTAGACTAGGTCCATTATATTATTAAATAAGGCCCACTATGGTAGCTAGATATAATAAATTGGTAGTTAGATATAATAAATGTAAGAGGAATTCTTAGAAGGTTCTACTTCTAGAAGATTCATCCTCTAGAATGTTCTTAGGTGATGGTAGCACTATATAAAGGGGTTCAAGCAATGTAATAGTACATGAAGAGAAATATTGTCTTTGGAGCGATAGTTCAATAGGAGGATGCCCCCTCGAAGAGGCAAGTGAATAGGAGATGATCCCTTCCATAATAGGATCCATTGTATGGTGTTTCCCTATCCTTGGACCCCTCTCTCTTGTGGAATCATAGCCCCCCCATCGCTCTTCATCCTTTTTGTATCACAGCCAGCAATTACTAGTTTTTATTAGTTATTTCAATGCACCTAATTTACCATTCGCCCTTCGGCCACATTAAACCAATATGGGCTCTTCATCCCAACACATTGACTCACCAACCTAAATCACATTTATACAATTACATTATAATTCACGAGGATTAAAACTGGAGATGTTACACTCCACATGTGTGAGTAATGGAAGTTGACATAACATCCACTCGATACCATAGTGGTAGACATAACTTTTGCATATGAACTCTGATTGAGGTGATCTTCATGTTGTTGGAAAGCTCTCAAAATGTAGAATAGTGTTGAGAAAATCGAAGCTAAACTTACAAAATTTTGACCCCAAAAATAAAATGAGCTCTAGAAGGTTTTGGATCCTAAATCACAAAAATAAAACCTATCCATAAAATAAACCCTTCAAAACACTAGCACGAACTTTTCCACTCATAAATGACAAATTATATATAATCAATTCAAAATCAACAACATTATATTCTTATTCTATAATACTTAAAAAAGCAAAAACACTTTCAAAGATCAAACTTCTTTTTCATAAACCCAAAAAAACACCAATTTTAAAAGATGAAACAACTTCACTCACATAAGATTACATCTCTATGTGTGAGTTCAAACTTTGAGTTAAAAAAACGGTGATGCCTGATCCAACCACAGCCATTCATTATTTACAACCATTCAATTTAGAACATAGTATTTTAATTCAAGGAATAAATGAACACGACGTGGGAGAGGATCTCCTCAGTGGGTAATGGAAGATAGTAATTCTATTTAATGGAGAAAGGATTCGAGAATGCAGTGCCCAAATCGACGCCCACACGACCTTTATCCTAATTCATCGTTTGGCGTTTGATACAAGTTCCATTCGATTTACCCTGTACCAGGTTTGTGGTTCAATTCTTGGTTGACGTGATACCTCCTCCCTCAATCCTTTACCACCAATATTGCCCATCGTGACTGTCATGCTTTATGGATCTTCTTTAACTCGTCGCTTCTATCGATTCGGGTATATTACAGAGTTTCATATGATTTCGTGCCGCAGCAATAAATAATTCCTCTACTGAAATCCACGGTGCACATAAAAACTAGAATTTGGAAGTTAATCCTTTTGTCCATCTGCTGTTTCGTCAATGACTGCCATGGAATTCATGCCACAGTTGCCTCCAAACGAGCATTTGAAGAACGGTCAAACATATTCTACCAAATTCAAAAATCTTAAACACAACAATGACACTTATAGCTCTGCTACGAAGGGCAAATCCAATAAGAAAAACATGCCGGAATCAGAAGAGCCAAAGAATTATTCTCGTCAAATCAGTAGTCTATGCAAGGACGGCAGATTGAAGGAAGCACTGGAGATTTCTGTGGTCATGCAGCAGGAGGCCATCAGGATGGGATCAGACACACATGCTTCTCTGTTGCAGGCATCTATCAAAACAAAATCCCTGACAGAGGGAAAGCAAATTCATGCCCGCATCGTCATTACTGGCCATTCTCAAAAGGTAAATCTGGGAACCAAAATCGTTAATCTGTATGCTGCCTGTGGGAATATGGGAGATGCGCATCTCATGTTTGATAGATTGGAAAAACGGAATCTCACATTATGGAACGTTATGATTAGAGGGTATGCCGGGATTGGGTTATATGAGGAAGCCCTTGCACTGTATCATAAAATGCAGGGGACAGGTTTAGTGCCGGACAAGTTTACGTTTACGTTTGTGCTTAAGGCTTGTTCTGGGCTGTTGGCTCTGCAAGAGGGAAAGATGATTCATGATCAGATTGTAAATAGTGGGCTTGAGTTGGATGTATTTGTAGGATCTACCCTTATAGACATGTATGCTAAATGCGGTTGTATAGAGGATGCACGCCAAATGTTTGACAAAATGTCTACAAGAGATGTTGTTTCATGGAATGCAATGATTGCAGGGTATGCCCAGAGTGGGCATTTGGAGAAAGCTTTGGCGCTCTATCACCAGATGCAGATGGCAGGTGTAATGCCCAATTCAGTTACGGCGACGTGCATGCTTCCGGCATGTGGGGAATTAGGGGATATTGAAGAAGGGAAGGAAATCCATGATTGCATTGTTAGGAGTGGGTTTGATACGGATGTTTCTGTGGGAACTGCACTTATAAATATGTATGCCAAGTGCGGGAGTATGGATATTGCACGCCAAGTGTTTGAGAAAATGTCTGTAAAAAATGTTGTTGCGTGGACTGCAATGATTTCTGGGTATGTTGAGAATGAGTTCTTTGAGGAGGCGGTAGAACTTTTTTGTCAAATGCAGCGGGTAGGCATGAAACCTGACCAAGTCAGCATCGCGAGCATTATCCCAGTATGTGCTGGGTTGGGAGCTCTGCAAAAAGGAAAGGAGATCCATGGGTATACAATTAAAAATGGATTTGACTTGGATGTTTTTGTGATGAATGGCCTTATAGATATGTATGCAAACTGCAGAAGCATAGAAATTGCGGAAATATTGTTTGACAGAATGTCAGAAAAAGATGTAGTTACATGGAATACAATGATTGAAGGGTACGTTAGGTATGCACAAGACAACGATGCATTGGCATTCTTTTGCCAAATGCAACTGGCAAACATGAAACCCAATTCAGTCACCATGCTAAATGTGCTTTCAATATGTGCCCAGTTAGCAGTACTGTCAAAGGGCAAGGAAATACATGGTTACATAATTAAGAGTGGAATTGAACTAGATATCTTTTTGAGGAACACCCTCATAGATATGTATTGTAGCTGTGGCAGTGTAAAAGTTGCACGCAGCTTGTTTGACAGGATGTTTGATAAGGATGTGTTCTCATGGAATACTATGATTGCAGGGTATGTCCAGGATGAACAAGCAGACGATGCCCTAAAACTTTTTCAGCAAATGCAACTGCTGGGCATGAAACCCAATACCTTAACCATGGTGAATGTCCTTCCAGCATGTGCCCATTTAGCAGCTCTGGAACAAGGCTTCTTGATCCATAGTTACATAATTAGAAGTGGGTTTGATTCAGATGTGTTTGTGGAGACTGCCCTTATAGACATGTATGCCAAATGCGGGAGTATTGAAACTGCTTGCCAAATATTTGAAAAAATGTCAACAAGAGATGTAGTGTCATGGAATGCAATGATTGGAGGATATGTGCAGAATGGATATGCCAATGACGCATTGAAGCTCTTCCATCATATGCAAGTAGCAGATGTGAAACCTAATCTTGTGACTCTTGTGAATGTTATCCCTGCATGTGCTCATTTAGCAGCTCTTCAACAAGTCAAGTTAATTCATACATACATCCTTAGAAGTGGATTTGAATCAGAACTTTCTGTGAAGAATGCACTGATAACCATGTATGCCAAATGTGGCAGACTAGAGTTTGCATGCCAGTTGTTTGCCAAAATGCCTGAAAGAGATATCGTCTCGTGTAATGCCATGATTGCAGGATATGCAATGCATGGGCAAGCTAGGAATGCCATTACACTTTTTTCCCAAATGCAACAGGTTGGCATCAAGCCAGACCATATCACCTTTGTTGGTGTTTTGTCAGCATGCAGTCATGCTGGCTTGGTGAATGAAGGCCGGCGATATTTTGATTGCATGAGTCGTGATTATTGCATCATTCCCATAATGGTGCACTATGCATGCATGGTTGACCTTCTTGGTCGTGCTGGGTATCTAGATGAGGCACAGGACTTCATCCAAAAGATGCCATTAGAACCCGATGCTAGTATGTGGCGGGCCTTGCTTGGTGCCTGTAGAATTCATCACAATATTGAACTCGCGGAACGTGTATCTAAACGCCTTATTGAACTAGAGCCCAAACATGCTGGAAATTTTGTACTGCTATCGAACATATATGCTGCAATTGGAAGATGGGACAATGTAGCAAAGATGAGAACAATGCTTAAAGAAAGGGGTTTGAAAAAAAGTCCAGGATGCAGCTGGATTGAAAATAAGAACAGGGTTCATACATTCCTGGTAGGAGATCGATCAAACCCACAGTCAGAGAAAATCTATGCTCTGCTTGAGTGCCTGTCTCAGCAGATGGAGGAGGCAGGGTATGTGCCTGACACGGGCTTTGTTTTGCATGATGTGGAAGAGGAGGAGAAGGAACACATGCTTTCCACTCACAGTGAGAAGCTGGCCATTGCTTTTGGTCTTATTAGCACATACCCCAGGACATCTATCCACATCACCAAAAATCTCCGTGTCTGTGGTGACTGCCACAATGCCACTAAGTTAATCTCTAAGATTGTTCGACGAGAAATAATTGTGAGGGATAAAAGCCGTTTTCATCATTTTAAGAATGGACTATGTTCCTGTGGGGATTACTGGTGATGTTAATTAAGGCAACAAATATAAGCTTGTCTAGCTAGAAACTGCTGCAGATTAGTTCGCTCAACTTGTAAGCCAGGGCTTAAACATTAAAGAAATGAGGTTTCAAGCTGAACCTGGAGTTTGGTTCCCTTCCAGTATTGTTTTTTGTTGAAGCCAAGATTACTGCTCACTTCTTTGGCTTGGGTAACCTTAGAGTTTATTGGCCATTTTCCTTTGGCATTTCCAAGTTGTCATGCTTAGTGAGTGCTGCTGGTGCGAGCACAGGTACAAGGATGGCATTTTTTAAATAAAAGTGTGGGGAGGGCGCCTGTATGTGTGCGTATAATTATTGTAAATAGCTCATCATATAATTATATATACATAGCATATAATTATAATAGCGATGTTTTAGAAATCATTCGTTCTACTAAGAACAAACAATAAAGGGCAATTATTCCACCAAAGTTGTCAGGGTTTGCACTTGGTTAGAACTAAGGCATCTCCCCCACATTAAAATCCCGATAGATGGATAGCAAGCCAGTGTTCTCACCTTAGAACTAGCCCATTGACAATATTATACACATTATTGATCTATATGAATCACTATTGAATATATATATTATCTATTTATATATTAATATATTAATATAGCAGATTAGTATCTTCTATTATATATATATATATATATATATATATATATATATATATTCTTGAATATGCGTATGTAGGGGTATTGTTATTATATATTAACTAGTTTGTCTATTATTACTTGAGGTGTCCCAAATTCCCATATAGGTATGCCTCTAGATATGGGATCCAGATCCACACTATGGACAAGAGATGTGTAATGGCCCAATCTTTAAGGTAAGGGATACAAACTCTTGCTTAGTCGTTGGGATAGGGCTCTATCATGTAAATAGTTTAGGATTAAATTTCAGTGGTGTAGAGCCCTTGTGTGTGTGGGAAGGTGGTTAACCTTCCAGAAATGGTTCGACTTTTTCATCAAAGGAACTTGAACTTAGAACATGTTTGAAAACCAAATTGATCTAAATAGATATTAGTAGAATACTTCATTAAAAAAATGGGTTGAAATCATCTTCTAAAATTAGGAAAAGAAAATCCTCATTTTCCAAATAAAGAGAGCATGACATGTTCCAAAAGTTGTGTTGTAAAAGATTGCGGTATCCTCATAATTCTTGTCAGTAATCTAATTTGTTGTGGAGGGGAAAGAATCGATGTTGGAGGATTTTTGCAACGACTCAACAAGCTAAATCAAATCTCTACTTCCAAAGTCATTCTAAAGGTTTGAATCTTTTGTTGTAATGTCATGCGCGTACCTCCCTAGTGCCAAAACCTAATAAGCATAGAGAATTTGCGCGTACCTCCCTAGTGGAAAACAAAAATGTCTTTGCATTGCACAAGCTATCAGGTTTGAATTTGAAAAAAAATGCTGCAAGCCAAAACCTAAAAGTGCAGACAAAATACAATGGTAGTAAGAATAAAATAGAGATTAGAAAGTCTTCAAAATCTTCTGGTTGTGAGGTCTGGTTTGCAGCAGCATATAAATCCCAACATACCTTGATCCTTATGTCAATGGAGTGTCTATAGAGGTAGTGACCCTCTTATTATCTTAATGCTTGATTGGTTGTAGGATGTTTATATGTGCTTGTTTGACCTCCCCTCTTATGTGGTACATGTGTGAATAACAACAAACAATAAACAAGATAATAAATAGTCAGATGTGCAGTATTTGGCATCTTGGAATAGTTTCTACAACTTCAATTTTCCTCTCCTCTCTTGTGCTAACCTACTTTGGTTAAGTTTGGTCTAGGGCATTTAAATCTGAACATACCATGATCCTTATGCCAATTGGGTGTCGTACATAGGTAGTGGCCCTACATTGAATGTCATTGATTGATGTAGGTGATGTGACTAATAATTATTTATTTAAGCAAACAAATATACGTTGACTCAATTAATTTGTTGTAAATTTGATACATTTTGTGCATAAGATATTTCAGAGGCATTTTTGAAAGTAAGATTAATTAACAAATGAGAGAGACATTATAACACAACACTATTAGATTACTTGATACCTGAATTATATTATACAATACATTTGTGGCTCATTATATAGAGCTCACTGATAGTTATCAGATCTAACTTATTCCAAATATAGGATGAGAGGTTGAGCAAATATCTCAACCATAAACACGAATCTAGGATCTCATAAATCCAACTCCCTAACAAACTCCTAATAATAAGATCACACAACTCACATTGAGATTGACTCTACTTCTTAATACATCATATTAGATAAGTAGGAATTATATATTCCAACATTCTCCCTTAATGACTACTTATCTAAATATCTTTGTGGTCATATCTTCATCACTGTCATGGCTTCAATTTTTCACTTGAGCTTGCTTTACTACGGGCTTCATCCTTGAACTTTCTTTGCTTCCTCTTGCATCTTGTACATGCATATAATTATTGATGTCCATATAAAACACAATCCATCTACTGGAATACATGGGTCATCCACCGTTGTAACCGCTAGTTCTCTAGGAATTGTTTTCAGCTACATAGCTCATCAATGTTAAACTCTCCCTTAAACTTAACTTGGTCCCTCACACTCTGAGACTCACAACTTGGTCTCACACTTTGAGATTCTTCCATCTCACATCCCCACCTTGAATCAAAGATCCAAAGTCTTTGATTCAACATCAAGCTAGCATACGAGTACACCTGCCACCCTCGTACCTACCCTAGTGGTTAGTTCCACAACTTGATACAACAACCTCTCTGTCTATGAGAGAGTATCACATCCTGTGATCACACACACTTCTGCGCTACAACACGTATGCCTGTTTATGCCTTACTAACAGGGCTTACAACAAATCTGGGGAATTTAGCTTGCCTATGGCTAAGCATTACAATTTGGACCATAACCTGGGGTGTTGGGTACAACCGATCATGCACCCCCTACAACAATTCAATCAGGTACATAAAATATCAACAATACTCTCACCAATCATATGCCCAATATTACAAGCACATTACATATGTCCATTTACATCTCATCATCATTATTGACAAAGACACACAACCACTTCACACAACACACATTCAAACAAGAAATATAAACACAACTCAATCTCACTTTTGTGACTTAATTTGGAGGATGTGTGAGTCCGACGAAATGAGCACGTACACCTCACTTCATTTCGCTATAACACCTCCATGCTCAATCAACACTCCAGTGATACGTGATGGCACCACCTCCATTCCAAATGGAGAACACACACGTGATGGCACCACCTCCATTCCAAATGGAGAACACACGAGATCTTCACGTCCCCTCAATTGTATGGTCAACAAGGATCCAACCAACCACAACACAAAATGGAATCATAAACATTGATATTTGTGTTGAAGATCCAATTGCAACACCCAAAGAAATGTCCAGTTTATCTTTCATGGAAAACATCACTACACTTGCATGCTCTGCAGCATTCCCAACTAATGGAAGCAAGATAACACTCATAAACGAAACTGACATTTTCCAATTATCAGATGCCCCCTAGATTGCATTAACAAGGTAACTGGAAAGAAAAGAAACAAATGCAGTTATTATAGCTAGCCATAATATTGCTTCCCACAATGTTAGCTCTGGAAGATCATCTTCCTCTAACCCTCCATCATTTCTCTCACCCTCAGCACCGCAACCGTGTTTCATATTCCATGAAGCCGCAATAGCAACAGCAGGCCCGAAAGGTAACAACAAGTTAATCTTGTTCTGGAATAACACCACAACTATGCTCCTCCATACATTATATCTTAGCACACCAAAAATTGAGCAGTGGTGCACATCATCCAGTGATGCATCGACGGTACTCTTTAATTTATGAGATCTATTAGTGACAGTATGCACAAGACTTTCAGCCTCATGTTCACTTTCTACATAAGCCATATCAACCATTTCATATTGAGTTCGATCTCCATTTGCATGTGTTGAATCTAGAACTTCAGCCATTTGTAAAGAACTCTTAGCTGGCAGGCCGTCCCAACTGTCGCTCATTCCCTGAGAACGGCCTGAGTAAGGAAAACCTGAAGGTACTTAAAAACCCTCGGAGCAACGATACCAATCCCTCTCAAAATCTCGAAGCAGCGCATCGCTTCATCCAGCTCGCGCTTAAGACTTCGTTCTTCGACCTCCGCAGTCACCTCACAACGCGTCTTGTCAAAGGTCTTCTTGGCTTGCTTTCTTACTAGCTCCGCGTGCTCCCGCAAGCACACAGGATCACACGATGACTACTTACAATTGCAACAGTTCCACTCTAGTCGACAGTGTCACAACGATTTCGTGACTATAACAAATATGGATGGAAAAAATTCACACAAATACTGCTCTCCTTGCAACTCCTTCCACGTTGTTTCTCCTTCACTAGAATCCTCACACAAATCTGTGAAACGACGGAAAATAGCAAAGTCTCTCCTTGGCGGTTCTTCCCTACAAGCAACAACACGATGGCACACTTCCTCTAACAACAATTCAATGATATTTTCTTCATATTCCTCACAACTCAATCCTTTTCTTCACGAGGCTTAGCTGCTCTTCTCGGTGGCTTCTCTTCACACATAATGTGGGCACTCCTTTACTCCACGCGCCAAACTTATTCCACGCAGGCTGCTCCATGCTCGACCACGACTACTTCCTCAAACCAGTTGCATGCCACGTTAACACCAGTCACACTGCAATCGCACACAGATTTTATGAGTGGTGGTTTTTCTACACATCCCAGTGCAGTAGCACACAACCCTCTCTAAATAACCTGGCTCACTCAACGACTTTCAATCACGCCCTCTTTGGATAGAAATCACGCTACACATTACGGTTTCACACAACGAACAAATTAATGTAAACTGTAATTCCTCTACTCTTCACATGATCCTGGGCACTCTCGTGTGGGAGTCACAAACGAGAGAGACATTATAACACAACATTATTAGATTACTTGATACCTGAATTATATTATATAATACAATACTATTAGATTATTTGATACTTGAATTATATTATACAATACATTTGTGGCTCATTATATAGAGCTCTGTTAAGAACCAAACATCAATATAGCATAGAAAGACCTCAAGAAAAGTATTCAACGCCTTGAAAAATAGATAATTTCAGATAATAAGCCTCTTCGAGGGGGCAACCTCCTTTTACCCCACTTAAAAGTTCAAGTACAAGATGATTCAAAATGAAAATGTCTCCTTGGTATATATAGGAGACTAGGAGGTATAATTACAACTAATGGACTAAAGCCGACATAAATAAAATAACATTACTAATCTAATATGCCCCAATAAATAACATTACTAATCTAATATGCCCCAATTAAGGGGTAATGAGCCAATATTAGGGCTTAACATGCCCCTCCCCTTGAGACAAGTGTTGTCCGCAACGCTTGAGTAT
>ML794783.1:30148-47946 GCA_009831015.1 Picea engelmannii
TGCAACCACAAAATGCAATAATATAGTTACTAGTGTTATGGATGCCCATTTCATATACAACTACACTTGTTCTTTAATGTCTACTAAAGATTCAACTAATCCTATGGGTGAATTTATCCTCTTATCAAGGTTGATGTTATTGTTAACTATTAATAAAATGGTCCTACGGAACTTGTAAGCATTAATATTCCATACTAATGGCAAACCAACATTCTGTATTGATACAAATTTGAGTGGAGAGTGGCATGGTCAGAATTTGATTGGATAAGAAGTGCAGTCAACTCGCACATTAATGAATCATAGGTTAGGCAACCAGGTTGAAAATTGGTATGAACTCTAGTCTTCTGTGAAATGTCATTAACTTTTCCCAAATACTTTTGTAGATGAAATATATATATATATATATATATAATTTAGTATAAATGATAGCCTATACAAAGTCTATACTTTTCCAGCTTCAGAACATCTTTCGAGATGTCATCGGAGTTGCTCCAATAATGGTTGGTGGCAGCGTAATGAACAATCATATTATAATTTCACACTAAAACATTGTCTCTTCTATTTCACAAACATTGAATTAAGTGTCAGTGGCATCTCTTTTCCATCTCTTTCGAGCCAATAGGTCAGTAGGAAACTGTTAAACTTGCTTGTCTTTAGTGGTTGTTTTTCTTTAGTGTATTTTAAGATGAATGTAAAATATGAACACCATTATATATGTTATTATATACAGACTATATATCAGTGTAGATCTATTTTAACTTAAGATTTATTAAGTATATAAAGATAATAAAAAAGTAATTAAGATGCAAATTTTTTAGTGTTTAAAAGATTCCAAGTTAAAATGAACATCTATCATTAATATCATGGTAGTATCATGCAACTGACTGAATGATATTTTGATAAAAGTCAATTAAAAAAAATGCATAGAATTCTCTTTTTTAAATAATTAATATGATTTTGTTTTTATAGTATTATTTTTATATCATAACACATTTTTAATTTTTAATAATTGATATAATATTGTTTTTATAGTATTATTTTTATATCATAACACATTTTTAATAGTTGATATAATTTTATTTTTATATTATTATTTTTTATATCATAACACACATCAGATTTATTATTAACATATTTTTGTTTTCTATAACATATTAAGATGAGTTGGCCCACATCAACATTTCAAACAAATAGACAAATAAAAAGGATAATATAATCTTTTCAACAATGAACTGCGAGTGCACCTCGCTACCCTTGATTCAACAAACTGGACAAAACTACACACCTTGTGAGAGGATGTGAGACAACATGGAAGATCTCTCACGCACTTTTGAACTTATTGCAGCCCATAGCCTTCCCCTTCACTGCCCACTATTGATCGCAGGCATCCGAATAACACTTTAGCAACCTCATCAACGTTTGCAAAAGGAGATATTTTTTTCTAAGATTTTGTTAGATTAAACTGTATTTGATTATTTTTACCTAGTCCGAAATATAATGCATATTATTTGTATTTTTAGGAAAGGATCTCATTTTACCATGTTTTTTTGAGCTCTTATACATAAAAATCGTTGATTTTCATCTCTCACGCACTTTTGAAGTTATGGCAGTGCATAGCCTTAACTTTCACTATCCATAATTAATAGTAGGTAGTGACTTCAAATAATTAAAATAAGTTTATCTTCATTCTAAATTTATTAAGTATTGATAGAGATAAAAAAATTTGAAATATAATTTTTTTTATCATTTAAGATGAACTTTTCTTAATATAAGTCTGAACTTGTAAAAAGTCAGAGCTTGCAACTTGTGTAATTATGGATATGTAAAAATATAATTTGAAGTATAATTTTTTGATCATTTAAGATGGATCTATGTTGGTTGTCATCTCACTCAACTCCAAAAAACTCATATCTCACAAGTTATATAAACATCATATTTATAGTATTTCTATTTATGTGTAATTCAACTTGGTAGAATACATAATCACAACTTATGTAAATATATACATATTTGAGGTTTAATTATTTTTATATAATTTAATATGGATCCACTAATCTCATTCAACTCCAAAATAACTCATAACTTGTGTAACGATCATATTTATAGTATTTCTATTTATGTGTAGCTCTAGTATCTCTCTTTTGTTGAAACATTGCCAACCATTTTCCCACGGATAGGATATAGGTGGATTTCCTGGAGTAGGTGAGTCGAGCGAATCTACATGATTTCAAGAGAGCCATAGGGCGAGATTTGAATGATGGAAGAGCTTAATATTCGCGTGCTACATGGTGGAAGACATATTCTTTGCAAAGGGGTGATATTTTTTGGCCTATCGCTCCCTGAGCCGTGTTGGAGGAGCAATAATCACTCTCACACTTACGAATTGCAAAACTTCTCGAGCTCATCGCCCCCCTGAGCCCTTTAGGAGGAGAAATAACTTTTATGGAGATCATCGCTCCTGTTAGTCCCTAAAGTTGCACTTGATTGCTAAAGGGCAAGCTAGGGCACCTCAATTATTGCAATGGTTTTTGTAAATAAAGATTTATTTTGGGTTTTTGAAATTGGTTTGAAGGTTAAGCAGTGGGTAAAATAACAATATCAATCTCAGATAACAAGAACAAATTCCTATAACACTTGCTTAGTATATGTTAGCCAACCTGATGAATTAAATCACATATTATAACATGAAAGACATAGATATGTAAGTTTCCAATCTGTTCACTCACAAATGAAATCCTTGATCCTAAATATCATTCAAGAACAAGAAACATGTACTTAAACACAAATCAGGTTATGAACAAGCAATCATCAAAATATTCACTGGCTTAAATCATAAACAAGATATATCAAATGCTTCACAAAAGATAAATATGCACTCAAGTAAGAAAAGAAAGAATAAAAGACAAGAAGAGAAGTCCAACCATGACATAGCCTTTTCCATTTAGTACAAAATGAAATAAGTCATAGTCTTTACAATCAGAAACATTTTTTTCCAAAATACCACTACTCCCCAACCCCCTCAAGTTATGTTAACAGACCTCTTCTTTATACACAAAAAATGGTTTCAATAGATCCTATTATCTAGATGTAGTTATAATCTGATCCTAATTTCTGGCTAACATCTAGGAAATACATTCTATAACACTCATTGCATATGAATCTAAAGAATCTAATCATTAGATAGATGACTTGACATTTTGACAAGTGTTGATCTCAATAGATATTTAGATCCTATAAAGTAGGACTGTTGAAACTGTTTGTTGAGTTGGGTCTTTAAACTTGCATAAAGAAATTATCATAAATATAGTTGCAAATGGGACTTTAGTTGCTCGAACTACCTCAACACCTTGTTGAAAAAATATTACCAAAATATTCCAGTAAGACTTCCTCCTATATTGCACAAGTTGTATCTTTATATTTTTCCTCTAGTTGCAAAGTAACCAACCTATGTATTTCCCTTGAAAACAACTTTAGAATTTCCAATTCATTTAAATGCAGGTGCTCCTCTTGTTGAAAAATAAAATAAAAAACGTACGTTGAACTAGCTTTTGAACCTTCACTATGGAGCAGAAGAGGGACCTTTGGTCTGCTCTTGTTTCAACTTAGTCTTGAGAAACACATTATTCCAATATAGCTTAATATTCATCTTTCTCACCTTCTTAGACAATTCATGTTGACTTATTTTTTTTTCAGCGTTTGCACCTTTTCTTATAGGTTGGAATTCCAGAGTTAAAGTGCCAATTTTTATTGTTTCAATGCTTTGATAGATGCTTGCCCTTTTGAAGATGAACCTACAGTAATCTCCTCTTCCAAAGAAGTTTTTGGAATTTGTATTTCTTGTATGTCTGGACCTGGCAGCTCATCTGTCTCTGGGATATAAGTTGGATCTTGCTTTATCTCAACTTCATAATTCATTGTTTCTATCACTAGTAATTGTTTCTTTGTCCTCCATCAGAGACGGCTTGAATAAGGCTTTGGAATTGAGCCTTAGTTTGTTAGATTCCCTAGTCTTAGGCCTTCTTTGGTAATCTACAACTAGTTTTCCATTTTCTAGCTTACTCTGTTTTTTTATCAATGGTCTTCTCTTTAGGTTCATCATGATACTCTGTTTCAAGTTCCGACTTGACTTCCAACAACTACTCTTCTCTTTTATTTACCATTCTCCTTGTATAAACTCTGTCAAAACACTTAAACTCATGCCCTGAAACAAGGGATCCAGGTTTTTGTTGAATTTCTGCTTCTTTTTGTAGTTGAAGCTTCCTCTTACATGATCTGGTTGATTTGGCTATAGCGGAGAATTCCTTCTGTTTTGCAGAATCCTTTGAAGTGTTGTCTTTTATTTTTGAAGCTTTAGGTGATGATGAGGCATTTTAAAAATGACCATGATGATTTTCTGGAAAATTCCATTATGAATAGACCATATTTTCTCCTAAACTGCTGCGAAATTTTGAAAACCGCCCACAGTTAGGTTAAATCATCCAATTCCTGAATTGTGTTTTTAACCATTTCAGATGATTCCTTATGGTTTGGCCATAATCTATTCCCAAAATTGGATACCCAATAAATGACGGGAACTTCCCACGTATCTTTGATTTTTTTGCAAACAACATCGAACTCTCTATATGATGCTACTAGAAATTGCAGTAGAATTCAAGCCAACCCGCATCAATGAATTTTTTCTTAATCTCATGATATGCTTTGAACAATTCGATCTCCTTTGGTTCCAAATGAAGCACTTAACCACTTTTATTGGGTTCCATCACACTGACTGTGGTTTCTATCAACCTGCAGATGGTAATGTTTCAATCTGATAATATTTATAGAAATTCCTGAACAATCAAATGGTATGGAGAGGTTTCTTGATCTGCAAAATATTGTTAGACCACAAAATAAATATTACGAATTAAATCATAATTTTTCATGTTTGAAATCGTGGCCCAAAACCTTTGACTGGATGTAGAACTAAGGTACAAACTCAATCTCTTTAAATCATCACCCAAATCCAAATCATGATTTGATCATAATAATTAATGGTGCTCGATCCTCTGCATGATTTTTGTTAACTGTTGACACGATCTTTCAAGATTTAAACACGTTCAAAGACAATGATGATTCGGGTGCTACAAGAATGGCGTCATTCTTGTAGCGCCTTTGTCTTTAATTTAAACTATAAATGGCTCCAAATCTGATGAGACACACTCAAAATGTCTAAAATTCAAATCAATCTTACTAAGAACAAATGAAAAATATGCTTAAAGAAGTTAAAAAACACACTACAAAGTATAAAAGATAGGTATAAGGAGTCTCAGACAAACAAAGTATGGTAAAACAAGTTTTTTCGAAAATGGGAAGTCATGAACAAGTTCAGGAAATAACAATGGCTCCTTTTGGAGGTAGTGTTTTATGATAAAACATTAAGAACTATGTAGACCAATGCCTTCCTTTCTCACTTTATCAGTTTTGAATATCCACCATTTTTTTGTTTCCAACTGCTTTGATCCCTGCTTTATTACAGATCTTATGTTCTGCATTATGATATATCAAATTTAAAGAAGCTAAATTGTAGACTAGTGTCACCATTGGACTATGGAGTCCTTATCCTTGCATATTGAAAACTTGACACTACTCTCATATTGTAAATTGATCTTCAAACTAAAACCAACATGCTAAAAAATAAATCTTATTTGTATACAACTCCTACACAACTAACCAATCAGTTCCTCGATCAGGGCACATCAAACTTCCAATGAAGCCATGAAAGCACTTGACTGACAAGATGGTCTTCTTCCTTGCAGGCAAATAGGAAAATGTAGAAAAACTGAGATGTTTGCAGTAAAAAATGAATGGGAAGCCCATACTTATAGCTGTAAATTGCTTTAATTCCAAATGTTGCAAAATTTTGAACCTATGGAAACACTGACTCCATGTGGACGACTACTGGATCATACATAATATGAAAAAATTCCAGCTGAAGAAAAAACCCAAAATGCTCCCCTGCAATTTCTATTGTACTTTTTAGACCATAATCCACTTGATTTCCTTGAAAATAATGATGTGTTTTTTTTTGGCAAAAATCTCTTTAACAACAACAATATTATTATAAGAAATAAGGGGATGTGAAATAGTTTCATCAGTTTGAAGAGATGGAACAATATGCTTAATATAATCTTGCCTCTATTGAATTGTTCCCTCAGATCCTGATTCAAGAATGCCATATGTGGAATTATTGGCTTCTTGAAATTGTTGCACAACAATTGATGAGGAATAAAATTTTTTGAATTGTTCTTCATCTCCCTCATAATCATCGAAAATGAGAATGTCTTCATAAAATATTTGATCAACAAATTCATCATAGTTATGACTATTGGGAACTTCTGATATAATGCCAAAAGTATTTATAGTCTAACTACTATTAGCTTCATTATGGGCATAATGCTAAAAATTATTTTGCTGTAAATCAAAACTAGATAAGGATCCATCAGATAATGAGTCTTCTTCTACTTCATTAACATTTACTTCCATCTCATCATCTACAAAATTCTGAATATATGATTCAAACTCTTCGCAACAATTTTCAAATAGAGACTCAGCTGAATATAACCTTTTACAATGATCATGAAATGTAGCATGGGATTTATTTAAAGAAGAAATGTTGAAAGAGGGAAAATATCTGCACCATTCTCAGGTGCTTTTCTCTATGGAATACCCGAACATATTCAACAACACATCTTCATGAAAAATTCCCAGTTGATGCATACATTCATGAAAGTCCAACAAATTCTCAGCACAAACATCACAATCCTCTCTGCTAAACCTCGACAGACAATGTTCCAATTCATCTCTTTCATGCATAGTATTTGGAAATCCCGGTACATTTGAGAAATAAAAAATTGCATACCTCTGAGCCAAAATGGCTTCCATCTGAGTATCTGACATCCTGGATCACTCGAGTCGCCAATGGATTCTTTAACCATGGAGTCGCTAGGTGAATGATCATAGTCACTTTGATGTCCACTTCCTGTTCACCATTAATAAGAAGATCTATACATGTCATTCTCCCAGGGAAAATATTTTTCGTTCCTTCATCCTCGACAACGACGCCAAAAGATGTTAGTCCCTAAAGTTGCACTTTAATGCTAAAGGGAAATCTAGGGCACCTCAATTATTCCAATGGTTTTTGTAAATAAAGATTTATTTTGGGTTTTTGAAATTGGTTTGAAGGTTAAGCAATGGCTAAAATAACAATAACAATCTCAGATAACAAGAAAAAATTCTTATCACACTTGCTTAGTAAATGGTAGTCAACCTGATGAATTAGATAGCAAATTATAACATGAAAGACATAGATATGTAAGTTTCCAATCTGTTCACTCACATAGGAAATCCTTGATCCTAAATATCATTCAAGAACAAGAAACATGTACTTAAACACAAATGAGGTTATGAACAAGCAATCAACAAAATATTTACTAGCTCAAATCATAAATATTTATCTTCGCAGAAGACAAATATGCATTCAAGTAAGAAAAGAAAGAATAAAAGACAAGAAGAGAAGTCTAGCCATCATATAGCATTTTCCATTTAGTACAAAATGAAATAAGTCTTAGTGTTTACAATCAGAAACATTTTTTTCAAAAATACCACTACTCCCTAACCTCCTCAAGTTTTGTCAACATACCTCCTTTTTATACACAAAAAATGGCTTCAATAGATCCTATTATCTAGATGTAGTTATGATATGATCCTGATTTTTGGATAACATCTAGGAAATACATTCTATAACACTCATTGCATCTGAATCTAAAGAATCTAATCATTAGATAGATGACTTGACATTTTGACTAGTCTTGATCTCAAACGATATTCAGATCCTATAAAGTAGGATTTTTGCAATTGTTTGTTGAGTTGGGTCTTTAAACCTGCATAAAGAAATGACCAGAAATATAGTTGCAAATGGGACTTTAGTTGCTCAAACTACCTCAACACCTATTGACGGGCGTAAGTGACACACCGTCAACTGGAAGGATAGACCCGGTCCAGGGTTGTCTAATTAACCCAAGACGTTTGGTGTGATCTATCCTGACAGGTTTAATGGCTCTGTTAGCCAACTAGGGTCCTAAAACAAAGAAAATAAATCAACTATTCTAAATTTATAACTGCGATACTATGTACATGGATTTAATTATTGACAGGTGTTAAAACGGAAAGATAAATATGAACAAGGTATTTACAAATTGCAAGTTTTGATAGATGTCTTGTGAAATCAATGTTTTTGCAATTGATGATGAGGTAGATAAAGAAAGCACATATTTGTATATTTTTTGTTTAATAATCTAAAAACTAATAATTCTAAAGATACTAATAAAATATAGTCTGAAACAAGAACATAATAAGGGCCATAACCAATTTAAACTGCCTCATTTCATTAACAAATAAACTAATAGCAGAAATTAAATGTGAACAAAACTAACATGAGATTATCCTTTTACTATGTCTATGTCCCTGTGCAATCCAAACTTCCAGTTATATTTCCTGTGAGAGAAATCTGAAACATGCTTATGCTAACATCTCCTGAGTAAACTCAAAGTGTTTTCGGGAGCAAGGATATAAGAACAGAAGAATAAACATATAGATCTAGTGACCTTGTAATGATGAATGTTTACAGTAAAAGAAATTTTAATGTGAAGCATCCATATGATATATCAACTCAACATCAAGTATAAATCATTGATATTAAAGTGAAATAATGATCACAGATATAATATATGAAACAACAAATTATAGACAAACTTCAATGTGCTAAACAAAATGAAACATTATATGCTATTGAGGCTAAAGATGTGTAACATATTAATATCCCATAATATAAGAAGCAAAACATAAATGGAACAGTGTCACGCTGGTCTAAAGCCGAAATGTGAACAACTTGTCCATTTAGTTCTGAGAATTACATGTCCATAATCTGTTTCAAGCAAAGATGTCATTCACTAACAAAGTGAATACTATTTAAAGTAACCTAGGATCCAAATACTCATATCTCACATGATAGAGTTGAATCTCCCAAAATCAAGTAATATTACAAAAATAGTGGATTGGAAACCACTCATAACAGAGTTGGTTTACTCAAAAATTAAATCAAAGTTTTTATAAGACATAAAGAAAGAAAAACTATTAATTATTTAAGCATATGATTGAAAATATTTCCTCCAAATAATCAACAGTAGAATCTCCCATTTCCTGCGAAAAGAAAAACCAATTTGATAAATTAGAAAAACAATTACTAATAACTAATTTGATATTACAAGAGACTTGGCTACAAAATCAAAGATTTTGTAGCCAGTCTTAATTTTAGTAAATGAAATCAAACTTCAAATCTACTTATTTCGAATCAAATAACATAAATAAAATGAAAGGAAAATAAAATTGTTTTATCATCAAAAGTTAACTAAAGAAGGGTTGGATAGATTAGAGTTTATTATTGCCTTGACACTGGTCACATTCTTAATCACTATGTTTCTAGATATCTTAATATGTTTAGTCTCCCTCTCTGCATGCGCTTTGAGATCAATGTTTTCTTGCTTCAACAAATCATTCTGAGCAGTCAGAGTTTTAATTCGGGCATGTAAGAGAGGAATGTCAGTATAGTAATGCTTAACCCACTTGAAACAACCATCACAGTGTACAAGGTAGATAGCAGGTCGACAAAGGACATAATCAACCAAGGGTGCTTCAATCTTACCTGTTGTTTGCTTAAGATCTTGCCTAATACCGGAAAATCCTTCTTTACCTTTAAGGCAAGGTGGTAAATTTGTCATGAAATCATGAGGTTCAGTATGAATGATAACCTCCCTTGTGGAAACCTAAATTTCTGGATCTTCCCGAACTAGAAAATCCTCTATCTTAGTATCTGAACCCTCACCAATCTCGATCGGATCGATCGCGCTCAAATGAGTATCGCTTTGGTTCCTTAGTTTCCTAGAGATTAGGTGACCCGCTTTCTTGTTCTTGAAGCCCAAGTCTGTGCATTGGTGTTTCCTTCCTTTACAATGTTTCTTAACATTAGTCTCAACACTAGAATCATTCACAAGCATATGAGGACCATTTCCCTCCAATTCAATAGTCACTTGTTTAGGAGATCTACGCAGTAATCCTTTATCTAGAGGGGTTTTATCAATAAACTCTGGTTTGTCAATTGAATTTATGAACTGGATTTTAACCATTGACTCGTCTGCGTTAGGGTTTGGAATTAAGAGAGGGTTGGCTGTAAGATCAGCCTGGGTGAAACCATTCCTCATCAAAAAGATTTCCCAACTGTCACCTATGGTCGACAGATGATGTATCAACAAGATTTTAACCAATCCATGGTGGAACATGCTTGAATTGATAGCCTGTCATTTGTAATGCTTGGACATTTTATAGAGACTCATCAATAAGTAAAATGGAATATATAATTCGAAACCTATGAAATTCATGAGCAAACAGATATGGTAGCGAAAGACCAGTCTGTATTGACCCTCGCATGTAACAAATTGTTTCAGAATTAACAACAAACTATGCCATCTAGGTTTTAACAGAGTGATAGGAATACCTTTGATGCAACACATGGTTTTACGAGATGTCATAAACAGACTCCATGGGACTTCTTCTATTCGGGCATTTTTGAACCACCTCTCTCCCTTTGACAGAAGCCGTATTTCTTTGCTCACGAATTCCTCGGTCAATTCTAACTGTATGTCCCTAATTTTAGCTCTGAAACCATCAAAGGTTTGTGCGAAGGCTTCTTCCACCTGAAGATTATAACCCTTAAATTTCTTAAGGAATATATCCCAGCCATGAGTCTTTAGGTCCTCAATCACATCGTCATGGGAAAGTAAAGCCTGTCATCCATTCGACTCTATGCGAATGAAGAGCGCCATGACCACTGTAACCAGAACACAACAGAGATTACTCAGAATAGTTTTAGGTTCCAATCGTGCAAGCAACAGAAGTAGGTATGAACATAGAGTGGAAATAATAAAATAACAAAGCCTGTGAGTTATCATAACTTGGATAACGAGGATGGACACCAGAGGATTCATTGTATCCCTTACCATATCTCGCAATGAGTGTCGAAGCTACAAAGTACAAAACCCTATGCAAACAATGAATAGCTTCATTAATGTTTCAAGCCAACAAGGTAAGGTGAGGACTCGAGTACAATAGGTCTATGCTCATTTGCATGAATGTTGATGCGACCATTAAACTCATGAAAGAATACCACATAATAAACCAAAGTTTTTCATGTACCAAGACAATTCGATAATGAACTATCGAACCATACAAAAACCATATTAAAACCAAAAAATCGAAAAATGGATCAATCAACCATTTAATAAGATTTAAATTTCAATTACACATGGATGGATTGTTAAAAGATATTTCTAAGGCATAAAATTATTAAAACAAACCAAGTTTTATGTTTAATTCATGCTTACAATCATGAATTAAAATAAAACAATCGAAAATTGAAACAATAAAAATTAATAAGGTAGGCTTTAACCCATCAATAATTAACTCACAAAAGTGTTTACAGTTTCGAGGTGATGGCAGCTATAGAAAAATGTGATGTCTTTCGATCATGCTAAATATCAAAAATCATGTGTGGCTTCCAAAAATGGCGATGTACTGGGTGAAGAAGTTATCTCTGTATCACCAGAAAATTCATGTTAGGATGAATCAGAAAGAATGAAAATTTAAGAAATAGTTGACAACAAGTCAAGTAATCTGATCAGAACTCAGAAAATAACATAGTTTTGCGTCAGATGTGTTTCTGTCAAAAATTGAATCTGGCATCAGGTTTTGATTACGAGTGAAACGACGTTTAGGCAACTGACTCTGATACTGTTGACAGGACCAGTACTTCCAACAGGCGTCCATAGCCTCCGTAGGGATGTCATTTAACCCACTCTAACAACTCTATCTTGTCCAAAAGTCGTTCATTCAAGATAAATAACATTTTTAATTTTGATCAATTCCAAAAAGACATACCTAATAATTTTCATAAAACCTGACATTTCTTTGCTGCCAACAGGCCTGTTCAATACCCCGACGAAGTTGCCTTGGCATCGTGCATGCATTTAGCTACTGTCAGCAGACCTATTCAGTGTCTTGGTGGGTTTACAGACACTTCCCACACCTTGCAGTGCTTTCAACCCTCTAGATTTTGTTTACAATTTGACAGAAACTTTATGATATTCAAGAGAGCGGGGTGATGCGAAAAATCTCATATTTTGAAAACAAAACTTGATGTTTTACAACTTATTTTCTTGTTTGACAACCTTCATCATGATCTGAACATTTAGATTTCTGTTAAGAAATCCTATCGAGGACAAGAAGGTATAATTGAGTTTTTTTCCTTAAAAACAGGGACAACGTTAAGAGTTTTATTAATGATAATCGTGTCTTCTCATAATTTTAAAGAGAAACCAGGAAAACTATTTTGAACAAAAATTTACTTCTGTTGATCCGAGATTTAACATTTACAACACTGGTGCTTTGAGGGGTCATCAACTATTTCTCTTGGATAAAAAAATTCTGATCTCCATTCCACAAACGAAATGGTGACTCAGACATAATTATTCAGAAACAAATAAAAAACAAGAAAAATGAAAAGAACCAAAATTAAAAAGAACAGAAAAGAAAATTGAAGAAACAAAATATGTACAAAGGGCTGAATCTGGAATCATCAGGTGAAATACCTTTTGAGAGCATGCCCATTCATTGGGAAAGTGTCTAGCTGTCCCTCCAAATTATGCAGACGAAAAGAGCTGGGATCCAATTTTTCATAAATTACAAATGGTCCCAACCACAGATTCTGGAACTTGGTGTGTTCCCCTTTTCCCTCGTGAGATTTGTCCCAGTTGAGAACCAAGTCTCTGACATCGAAATTCCTATCTAGAGAAGAATTTGAATCAAACCATCTTTTTACAATTTGTTGATGCTGATCCAGTTTCTGCTGTTCTTGTGTTCTCACTTCCTCTAGTTTCAATAAGATGTTTATTCAATTTTCTAGAGGAGGGCACTCCTCTTCTTGAACTTTCTGTGACAGTTGCAGTGAGGGAAGTAAAACATGCAGAGGGAGAATTGTTTATCTTCTGTAGATGAGAAAGAAAGGGGAATTACCAACAGAGGCTTTCGGGGTTACCCTATCATCCCAAAGTGCACTGTACAGTGCATTGTGCCAATTTTTGTGATTTTTTGAAACTATCCTCTTAATAATCTTGATTAAATTTTTGTTTGTTGATTCTGCTAGATCATTTCCTTGAGGATAGTAGCTTGTAGAATACTTCAGTTTGATCCCTTTTTCCAAATAAAAAATGTTCATATCAAGGGATGAAAAGTAAGAGGCGTTATCAAAGACCAGACATTCGGGAACACCGAATCGAACAATGATATGAGAGTTTAGGAAAGATACTATCTGATCTGTGTTCACCACTTTCAAAGGTACAACCTCAGACCATCTAGTAAAATAATCTGTTGTTGTAAGCATATAATTTTGCTGCTACTGTGAAGAAGGATTGATTGGTCCTATGATTTCAAGGCCCCATTTCTGAAAAAGAGAATATACAGTAATAGGTTGCAAAGGGAATGTTGCCTTTTTCACCCGTCTTACAGCCTTTTGACAAATTATGCATTTACGACACAACGCATGGGCGTCTTTAAACAAAGTGGGCCAATAGTAACCAACTCTTATCACTTTGTGAGTAGTGGTATCTCCACTGAAGTGACCACTGGCTTCACTTGAATGAAATTCAGATAGCACTTTCTATGACTCTTCCTTTTCCAAACAACGCATAAGAACACCATCAAAGTTCTTTCGAAATAATACATCATTTATTAACTGGAAAGATGCAGATTTTAACCTGAGTGCTCTTCTGCTTTTAGGATTAAGATTTCGAGGAGCAGATCCATGTGTCAAATAAAATTTGATGTTGTCATACCAAGAATTGGTAGTAACTTGTGCACATCTGATTTGTTTTTCGTTATGCTGATTTACAGTTAAGGTGTTGACTTGAGTTTCTTGTTATTCAACTGAATCAACCACTAGTTTACATAGGCCTTGACCTCTAACAATCTGTGCACGGGTTATTTCAAGATTATATTCCTGTAATGACGTCATCCAATTTGCCCTTTTCTCACCAAGTTCTTTTTGTACTAATAGGTTCTTTACAACTGGGTAAGGAACAATAACCTTGGATGTGGATTTCAACAGGTATGACCGGAAGTGTTTTACTACCGTAAAAACAACATATGCTTGTTGATCTATTGCAGGGTAGTTAAGCTCTGCTCCTTTGAAAATTGAGCTCGTGAAGGCAATGGGTATCTCATTGCTTTTGTTGTTTTTCTGTGTTAACACAACAACATAAGAACGGTCATACACAAAAGTGTAAAGAGTGAAATCCTGAGAAAAATCGAAACTCATCAAGGAAGGGGCTTCTATTATTACTTTTCTAATTGAATCGAAAGCCTGACTTTCTTGTCGTCCCCAACAATACAAAACACCCTTTTTAATTAAATTATGTAATGGTCTTACCATTTCCAAGAAACTTGGGACAAACCTTTTAACGAAATTAATCTTTCCCAGAAAGGAATGCATGGCCTTTTTGGAAGAGGGAGGGGAAAGTTTAGCGATATCTTGGGTTCTTTCAGGGTCAATAATCATTCCATTTTTAGACACTATAAACCCAAGTAGTTTACCTTTCTCTACTGCAAAGACTAATTTCTTAGGGTTGAGAGATATTACAAACTTGTGACATCGTTCCAGGACAGCCCTGAGGTGAGACAAGTGATCTTTCTTGTTTTTAGATAATACGGTGACATCATCAAGGTAGACCATGAGTGAATGGTTATAAGGCCACATAAAGCAATGTCCATTGCTCTCTGGAACGTGGCATCAACGTTTATCAATACAAAAGGCATTTTATTGTAGGCATAAGTGCCCCATGGGGTACGAAAAGTGGTTTCAAGCTGGTCTGAGGAAGACATAAGGACTTGGTTGTATCCTGAAAATCCATCTAGCAAAGATAACCTTTTGGAACCAAACACCTGTTGTACAATTTGTTCCATTGGAGGAACATGGTAGTTTTATTTATCAGATGCTTGGTTAAGGTTCTGAAAATCGACATAGAGTCAAATTTCACAAATTTTCTTCCTTACAGGGACTAGATTAGACACCCATTGTGTGTGCCTTACTGGGAAAATTATCTTTACAGTTAGTAATTTATTCAGTTCTTTTTTAACGGTGGGTTCCAATTTAGGATGCATCTTCCTCAGATTCTGTTGAAAAGGTTGTGTATGGGGTTTCATGGGGATGATATGTTGTATGATATTAGGGTCGATTGTTTCAAGTCATCATACATCCAGGCAAAAACGTCTTTAAATTCTTTAATTTATTTTATAAAAGAAAATCGTTCTTGCTCGGAACATCCTATTCCTAGATTGATATTTTGAGGATTTTCCTTTGTTCCTAAACTAATCGTCTCGTAAATCAAAGAAGAATTGCTCATTTTAAAATTAATTGTCCCTCTAAATTTATCATGCAAGTCATAAAATTTCTCTAGTCTTACACCAGATATGGGGATAGAGTTTACCAGATCAGATATTGATTCAGGAGATCTAGGATCTGATATTACTGTGAATTTTCAGAGGTTTTCATCGTGGGTGCTTTCTTCAATGAATGCACCTTGAAAAGTATCCTCCATATCCAATAAGTTGATAATTTGTTGATCATCATCGAATACTCTCCAATTTTTTATGTTATCCGGGATCTACGGCCTGGACAATATTTCAATTAAAAAAGCATCAGGGGAAAGATCTTCTGCGGGCAATAGTTTAGAAGCAACATTGACCAATAAATCAACTTCCAAATTACTTAATCTAGGGATGGAATTTATGTTAAATGCTGAACATTTTTGCATCACACTCCATACCTTGGTTTGGTAGCTTTTCAGATGTGGTGATAAAAAATGTATGGCATTTCTTACCTATTTAACCACGATTTCTGAATCACCAAATACCATCAAATTTTGCACGTCCATATCCAAAGATTTCCTAAATCCTTGTAGAAGTGCTTCGTACTCAGTGGTGTTATTAGTGCACTCAAACTCTAGCCTGCAAGCAATAAAAGTTTTATTACCTGCAGGATTGATGAGCACACCACCTGCACCTGCTCCTTCTTTGGATTTGGATCCATCAAAGTAAAATGATCAGATTTGGGTTTCGTCAGCAGTACTTGGCATACTTGGAAAAAATGATGTCTGAGTATAGGTCATAACTTCCAATTGCTGCCCATGATCAGTAATAGGAGAAATTTCAGCCATGGAATTACCAAAGAAGGTATTCATTTCCTCAATTTCAAATGAATTAGTCGATGCAGTGAAAGGTTTGTTTGCGTCATTTAGATCCATCACAGTATGCTTAAGATAGTGTTCTATGTTTATCCTGATTTTGTTGGGCTACCCATTTTCAAGTAGCCATAAATGAGACCAATCTGTGGCAAAGTAACCATGCAGTTGTTCTGACCAGTCCCTACTTAAAAAAAATCGTAAACTTCAAGGATATCAACAATGATAATGGCAATTATTTGATAAACCTTAGGATTGGAAGATAATCTAACCAAAACATTCTTAAGCTCACCAATTACCTTAATGTTTGTTCGATCTAGCTAGATGAACTTGAGATCAGAAGATTTAACTTCTGCATTAAGTTTTTGACAAATAGATAGAGGCATCATGTTTGACAATGCACCAGAATCGACCATGCAATTATGTACATTCCTATTGAAAATTTAAAAGGTTAACAAAAAAGGCGGGACATTTTTTCAAGCATTAACAACAAAATTCTGTTGATTTTTAGTTGTTGTCACTAAAACATTTTTATTTACATTTGCTACAGTTTTTCCTGCTAAATCCCTTTTATCTGGAATTGCGGATGTCATTTTAGTTGGGATTTTTTTGGCAGTATTTGAATCGATTTCTGTTGATTTCTTGTTTCTAGGGTCGTTGTTTTTACTATTTTCAACGATATTTTGAAGCATTTTTTGCAAAATAAGGGGAAATTTCAGCAACTCAAAGACATAAATGTTAGCTCTCAGTTTTTTTAGATCCTCAATTAAATCGTATTCTAAAAATAGAGCTGCTAAGCTCTGTTTAATTTTAGCTTGCTTCGATTGTTTTGGAAACACATTTCTACCAACTTCAGAAGAGGGTTTGTTTTGCGTTTTTCTCCTTGTGTTGTGGGGGTGAACAATTTCAAAAATTTTCTTGGAAGATACTGTCTGAGAAGTGACCGAAGACATTGGGAGACGATTCCTCTTCTTTAGGTTCTTCTTCCTCAACTATGTCTTCGGAATTTTCGAGAGGGGCAGAGGCAGAATTATCATGTGCTTCTAAGATGGTTTGCAAAGCGTATTGTAAACTTTCGAAATTTAGACCTTCAGTCGTCGAGTTTGGCCGGTTGGGAGGAAAAGGTTTTCTGAAAGGAGGTTTGAAACTTCCTTTACTTGTTGATGCCTCCTTGGCTGATCTCTTCAAGTCAACGACCTGATTAGATAGTTTTTGGAAATCTTTCTGCAAGCTTTCTAAGTCTAAAGTTTCCTGTTGATTTTTAGTTTGAGGAGGTCTAGTAAGGAGCTCTATTTTCTTTTTTGAGGATGAATTTGTTTCAACTTCACTACTAAGATAGCAAGCCAGTGTTCTCACCTTAGAACTAGCCCATTCACAATATTGTACACATTATTGATCTATATGAATCACTATTGA
>ML794783.1:59088-78293 GCA_009831015.1 Picea engelmannii
TTCAACAACCATTGGTTTCCATTTCGTTGCTTTATTTTTACCTTTCCCATTCCAACAATTTTGCATGGTTTATCATCACTCAAATGAACCTGTCCAAAATCACCTTGAACATAATCTAGAAAATGTTTCCTATGGGGTGTGGCATGAAATGAAGCTCCTGAATCTACTATCCAAGACTCAGAAATATTATCTACAGAAAGAATCAAAGCATCTTGTAACACATCACCTGTTACATTTTCTACATGATTTCTCTCCTGCTGTCCATCTCTTTGTTTCTTTGGAGATCTGCAGTCTTTCTTCAAATGTCCTTTCTTCCCAAAATTCTAGCACTCTATATTTCCAAGTTTGGATTTGGATCTTCCCTTCCTAGAATTTCCGCGGTTTCTTGAGCCCTTTCCTCTATCCTTTTGTCTTCCCCTGTTCTCCATGTTCAACGCATTTCCTGATGTCTCACCTGTTCTTTTCTGTCACATTTTCTCACTAAGGATAACACCAACAACATCATCAAATTTTAAAGTATTTGAACCAGAGACAAAGTTACTTACAGCCATGACCAAGCCATTCCAACTTTCTGGCAATGAGCACAAGATTAGAAGAGCCCTAACCTCATCATCAAAGTCCACTTTTACAGAACTTAGTTGATTAGTAACCATATTAAATTCATTTAAATGATCTGCAACAGACCCACCTTCTGACATCTTCATATTAAATAATCTCTTCATTAGAAATACCTTATTCGACACCGAGGGTTTTTCATACAATTTGGCCAATGCATCCATCAAACCCTTCATTTTCTTTTCTTTCAAAATATTGAAAGCCACTGACGCTGTCAGGCTCAGTCGTATCATTCCTAGAGCCTTTCTGTCAAGAATCTCCCATTCTTCATCCTTCATGGCCGTCGGATTCTTTGCTACTCCACTCAATGGTAGGAATAGATCCTTCTGATATAAATAGTCTTCCATCTGCATCTTCCATAACTCGTAGTTTTGGCCGTTAAATTTCTCAACCCTAAACTTTCCATCTTCCGACATTGCTCCCACTCGAACCAGGAATCATCTTTTCCTGCGAGTTACCTCACGCTCTGATACCAATTGTTAGAAAAACAGGACCACAGAGCAATAAAATAAAACAAATGCAGAAACAAAACACAGAAGACACACAATACAAGAGAGACACAGATTTATGTGGTTCACCCAGTGTGGGCTACGCCCACCAGAGAAATTTCCAGGTCCTTCCTTTATTATTCTCCAGCAAATGAAGGGATACAACCTACAACAAAACCCGTTGTAACTTCCTCTTCTTTCTCTCACAGTCTCCTCTCTCAGAATACAATATTCCCATCATCCATAACCGCAATACATTTCCCTCATAAAAAGAGGGTTGCCTTCTAGGGAAAAAAACCCTAACATAATCTCTACCATTAGATCTGCGACCTTATAATGAACGGTCCAGATTTACAATGAAATCACAATATACTTTTACAAGGCAATTTTTTCTTCGGGGGCCCACTTGCCCCCAGACCCCCCAGCTGGGGGGATAGCCCCCCTAGACCCCGCAGAGGGGGTACCCCCCCTCTGCACTCCCCCACGTGGAAGAGTGTACATACTTCTAGGGTGTAAATACTTCATGGGGTATAAACACGGCTAAAAGCAAGGACCTCTGAATCAAGAAGATAATCAGGCTCCACAACCAACATCTAGTGACCTTGTAATGATGAATATTTATAGTAAAATAAATTTTAATGTGAAGCATCCATATGATATATCAACTCAACATCAAGTATAAATTAGTGATATTAAAGTGAAATAACGATCATAGATATAATATATGAAACAACAAGTTATAAACAAACTTTAAAGCACTAAACAAAATGAAACATTATATGCTATTGAGGCTAAAGATGTGTAACATATTAATATCCCATAATCTAAGAGGCAAAACATAAATGGAATAGTGTCATGCTGGTCTAAAGCCGAAATGTGAACAACTTGTCCATTGAGTTCTGAGAATTACATGTCCATAATCTGTTTCAAGCAAAGATGTCCTTCACTAACAAAGTGAATAGTATTTAAAGTAACCTAGGATCCAAATACTCATATCTCACATGATAGAGTTGAATCTCCCAAAATCAAGTAATATTACAAAATTAGTGGATTGGAAACCACTCATAAGAGAGTCGGTTTACTCAAAAATTAAATCAAAGTTTTTATAAGACATACAGAAAGAGAAACTATTAATTATTTAGGCATATGATTGAAAATATTTCCTCCAAATAATCAATAGTAGAATCTCCCATTTCTTGGGAAAAGCAAAACCAATTTGATAAATTAGAAAAATAATTACTAATAACTAATTTGTTATTACAAGAGACTTGGCTACGAAATCGAAGATTCTGTAGCCAGTCTTAATTTTAGTAAACAAAATCAAACTTCAAATCTACTTATTTCGAATCAAATAATAGAAATAAAATGAAAGGAAAATAAAATGGTTTTACCATTAAAAGTTAACTAAATAAGGGTCAGATAGCTCATACTTTATTATTGCCTTGACACTGGTTGCATTCTTAATGACTATGTTTCCAGATCTCTTAATACGTTTAGTCTCCCTCTCTGCATGCACTTTGAGATCAAGGTTTTCTTGCTTCAACAAATCATTCTGAGCAGTCAGAGTTTTAATTCGGGCCTGTAAGAGAGGAATGTCGGTATAGTAATGCTCAACCCACTCAAAACAACCATCACAGTGTATAGGGTAGATAGCAGGTCGACGAATGAAATAATCAACCAAGGGTGTTTCAGTCTTACCTGTTGTTTGCTTCAGATCTTGCCTAATACCGGAAAATCCATCTTTACCTTTAAGGAAAGGTGGTAAATTTGTCACGAAATCATGAGGTTCGGTATGAATGATAACCTCCCTTGTGGAAACCTGAATTTCTGGATCTTTCCGAACTAGAAAATCCTCTATCTCAGGATCCGAACCCTCATCGATCTCGATCAGATCGATCACGCTCAGATGAGTATCACTTCGGTTCCTTATTTTCCTAGAGATTAGGTGACCTGCTTTCTTGTTCTTGAAGCCCAAGTCTGTGCATTGTTGTTTCCTTCCTTTACAAGATTTCTTAACATCAGTCTCAACACTATCATCGTTCATAGGCATATGAGGATCATTTCCCTCCAATTCAACAGTCACATGTTCAGGAGATCTACACAATAATCCTTTATCTAGAGGGGTTTTATCAATAAACTCTTGTTCGTCAATTGAATTTATGAACTGGATTTTAACCACTGACTCATCTTCATTAGGGTTTGGAATTAAGAGAGGGTTGGCTGTAAGATCAGCTTGGGCGAAACCATTCCTCATCAAAAATATTTCCCAACTGTCACCTATGGTCGACAGATGATGTATAAATAAGATTTTAATCAATCCATGGTGGAACATGCTTGAATTGATAGCATGTTGTTTGTAATGCTTGGACATTTTATAGAGACTCATCAATAAGTAAAATTGCATATATAAATCGAAACCTATGAAATTCATGAGCAAACAAATATGGTAGAGAAAGACCATTCTGTATTGACCCTCGCATGTATCGAATTGTTTCATAATTAACAACAAACTATGCCATCTAGATTTTAACAGAGCGATAGGAATACCTTTGATGCAACAAGTGGTTTTACGAGATGTCATAAACAAACTCCACAAGACTTCTTCTATTCAGGCATTTTTGAACCACCTCTTGCCCTTTGAGGGAAGCCCTATTGCTTTGCTCACGAATTCCTCGGTCAATTCTACTTGTATGTCCCCAATTTTAGCTCTGAAACCATCAAAGGTTTGTGCGAAGGTTTCTGCCACCTGAATATTATAACACGCAAATTTCTTAAGGAATATATCCCAGACCTGACTCTTTAGGTCCTCAATCACATCGTGATGGGAAAGTAAATCCTGGCATCCGTTAGGATCTATGCGAATGATGGGTGCCATGACCACTATAACCAGAATGCAACAAAGATTACTCGGAATAGTTTTAGGTTCCAATCATGCAAGCAACAGAAGTAGGTCTGAACAAAGAGTGGAAATATGAAATTAACAGAGCATGTGAGTTATCATAACTTGGATAGTGAGGATGGACACCAGAGGATTCATTGTATCCCTTACCATATCTCGCAATGAGTGTCGAAGCTACAGAGTACAAAACCCTATGCAAACAATGAATAGCTTCATTAATGTTTCGAGGCAACAAGGTAAGGTGAGGACTCAAGTACAACAGGTCTATGCTCATTTGCATGAATGTTGATGCAACCATTAAACTCATGAAAGAATACCAAATAATAAAACAATTTTTTTCATGTACCAAGACAATTTGATAATGAACTATCAAACCATACAAAAACCATATTAAAACCAAAAAATCAAAAAATGGATCAATCAACCATTTAATAAGATTTAAATTTCAATTACACATGGATGGATTGTTTTTTTTTTTACTAAAATGGTTATGGGCCTTTTAAATTAACTTCTGGCTAAACGGCTGCCAGCGGCCTTACATTCAAAATTTCAGCTCCAGTGGATACTACTTGTCCAGTGATACAGAGCCTAGTCATACTAACCGGTCCCTTTACATCAGTTCTGGAATTCACGGAACAGAGATAGGAAATTTCATAATTTCGGCTGCCAGATAGAGAAAAAGAGGTTTGGACAGTATGAAACAATATCAAAATGAAAGTAGTCGGCTCAAGCTTGCATCCATTATGAGTGGCTCTTCTTTTGGTTAGATAGATACCCTGCACAGTTAGAGAGTTCTGGGATAACCCGGTCATATCCTTCTTATCCAACAACGAGATTTGCTGAGAGCACGAAGAGGGAAAGTGCTTCCCAACATAGGTCCTTCTTCTCCCTCTATTATTCAGAGTGTCACCTATTTCTTCAGGATGCTTTCCCTGGACGTTTGTCTCCCTTGAGGACTGTGATTGGATGCTCTTCCCCATGATAGAAAAGTCAGGATGCTCTTCATGTGTCTGTCCTGATTCTAGCATGACCCTACACATGTCTTCTCTCAACTGCCTCATACCTTCGCACCTGCACTTTGGATTCCTTCCTGGCAATTTTTAGACTTCTGCATTTTCTGACAGGAGATCTCCTGATGATTCCTTCTCCCCAGAATCTAAGGGATTGGTTCATGATTTTCAACTCCATTTACGTTGATGACTCCCTTGCCCAGGGAGGTGCCTCTGTTCGCTTTGTGGTCTGCCAACTGATTAAGATTCCCGAGGATGTGGTAGAACTTCACCTCTTCGAATTCTTTCATCTGGTCTATAACCTTCCTATAATAGTGATCCAGGCCCATGTTTTTGGGAGTCTTCCTCTGATTGAGAGCATGGATAAAGATTCTAGAGTCCCCTATGACAGCCAATTTTGAGATTGATAACCTTCTGGCCTGAGCCAACCCCTGCCAGATTGCTAAAATTTCATCTGTATTATTGGTGTTCTGACCCAGCCCCCAGGTAAAGTTGAGCACAATTTTCCCTGAGATGTCGAGTAGGACCCCTCCACTTCCCGCGGGACCGGGATTCCCTTTCGAGGCCCCATCCACCTGCAGGATATGCTTCTCCAAAGAAGATCTCCAGTTTATGAACTCTTGTTCCTCCAGCCTAATTTCCCAAGGGGAGTAGTGTTTGGAAATTTACTTGGTTCTGGCCAGGAGGGAGGGATCAAGCTCATGGAACCAGACATACTCATCTTTGTTAGGGGTTACTTCGTTGGTGATATTAGTTTTTGAGGCTACCAAATCACCCAGAATCGCTTTCAATTTGAGTGCAGTTTGGGCTGACATCCCTGCTATATCCCTGGAGATCATGTTGTTTCGTTCCAGCCACAGTTTCCAACAGACTACTTTTGGCACCCACATCCACCATTGCTTTAGCAGGTTCAATTTGGTAAAAGAGAAGGGAGCCAAATCGACCCAAGAGGTAAACAAAGAGGTAACTGAAGAAGGCAGGGGCACATTCAACTGACCAAGAATGAGATTCCAAAGTTCCAGAGAAAAGGGGCGGAGGAGAAAGAGGTGGCCAGAGGTTTCAACATGATAAGCACAGAGAGGGCATCGAGAGGGCGCTTCCCAACCTCTTTTTGAGAGGTTTTCCCAAGATAGGATATTGTTGTGTAGTAGGAACCAACAGAAGAGATCTATTTTGGGAAGGGAGGGATGAAGCCAGAGATTTCTCCACACCGAGGGATCAGGGGATACCCAAGGAAATGCCTGCAGGGCTACAGAACCAACAACAACTGAGTAACATCCAGACGAAGAGCCCCAGCCTCTTTTTTCCTTTTTCTTGGTTGAGGAGGGGGAGCATCCTTGAAGAGCATCTAGGAGGGTTCGAGCTTCAGTTTCTAAATGCTATGGATAGTCCCCCAAATCCCACTTATGCCAAGAGCCGCCCTGGTTCCAAGATGAAAGGTCCCATAGGGTGACTTTGCTATTAGAATGGAGCCAACTTTTGATGTTTTCCAGCCCTTCCAAAAAACTTAAAGGGGTTTGTCCTAAAATAGAGTCTTCCCAAAACTTGATTTTTCTGCCATTCCCCGGGATCCAAGAGAGCTTTGAGGTAATCAAATCAAGAGCCTTAAGGCAAAGAGAAAGGACGGGGGATCCTTTTCTAGTCAAGGGGGGGCGATCAAGGCACCGTTCTTTGTGACCACAGAAGTATTTAGTCCTGAGAGCTTTGGAGCTCCAAGTGGTTTTACCTCTTATCATTTTCCAGAGAATCTTACCTCCCATGGCCAGATTTTGAGTGGCCACATCTCTGACTTGCAACCCACCTTCCATCCTGGGGGCTTTAACCTTATCCCAGCTGATTAGGTGCATTTTTTCCCCCTCATTCCTTCCCCCTTCCCATAGGAATTTTCTCAAGATGTTGTCTATGTCTCTCACAATTCCTCTCGGGGCAAGGCGAATGGAGGCCTGGTAGACACGAAGAGAGGTGAGAACATAGTTTATGAGGATTAATTTCCCATCTTTTTTCAGCCAGGTTGCTCCCCAGGCCAAGATCCTGGCTTTCATCTTGTCCAACAGAGGCAACCACAGGCTACTTCTGGGGGCTGCTTTGACTAGCGGGGTTCCTAGATATTTAATGGACTCCCACATTGAATTTCCTTCCATTTCCAGCACCCTGGAAATACCAATCATTTCTATAGGAGGGCAGTTCCAGCCATAAATTTTACTCTTCCTCAAACTGATTTCGCTGCCTGAAATTTCAGTGTAGTCATCCAATTCTTTCTTGAGTTCTCTTGTGGTGGGCAGGTTGGCTTGGCCCAGAAAGAGCATATCATCGGCAAATTGAGCATGATTAATTCTCTCAACTCTAGGAGAAATTGAGAGGCCAATTAAGGTGCGCTGTTGCAGGCTCTTATTCAGCTGAAAACTTAGCACAAACGCTTGTATGGCATAGAGCAGGGGGGACAGGGGGCAGCCCTATCTAAGTCCCCTTGAGGCTTGGAAAAAATCAGTCGGTCTACCATTGACCAGGGGAGCGATCCACGGCCCCGCTATACAGGCTCTAATCCAGCGAACCAAATGGGGGTGAAATCCCATCTTGAGCATCACAACAAAAAGGAAATTCAGCCGGACTCTGTCAAAGGCATTCGCCAGATCCAGTTTAACTAACATTCATTTCTCCTTCCTTTGACAACTTGAGTGGATAGCCTCTTGCACAAGGATAATATTGTCTTGGATTTGTCTCCCTTGGATGAAGCCCCCCTGGTTCTTCGGGATGATCCTGGGGAGGACTTTTTTTATTCTGTTTGCTATTACTTTGGTGATGATTTTGTACCCCGTATTGCAAAGTGAAATAGGATGGAATCTTGAAAAGATTTGGGCACCTTTGTCTTTGGGGATTAAATCTAGAAAGAAGGAGTTGGTGCTCCCTCCAATTTTGCTACAGTTTTGAGATTTCCTCACCATTCTGACTAGATATTTTTGAATGATATCCTAGCAGGCTATATAGAATCTGGTCGTGAATCCATCAGGCCCAGGGGATTTATCCGGGTTCATTTCTTGGAGAGCTTGGTTGATCTCCTCAGTCGTGATAGGGGTTGTCAACCAATGGTTGTCATCTTCATTTATCAGCTTGGGGACCACCGTGAGAGGATAGAGATCCGGACTAGGAGGGGCCTCCAGCTCTTCAGTAAATAGATTTTTATAGAAGGAGTGGGCTGCAAGTTTGATCTCCTCAAATTTTTTGAAGGTTTGCCCCTGAAATTGGATCTCTCTGATTGAGTTATGATTTTTTCTGGATTATGCCTGCTTGTGGAAGAAAGAAGTATTTTTATCTCCTGCTTGAAGCCAGAGACTTCTCGACTTTACTCGCCAGTACTCTTCCTCTCTTCTAAGATCTTTGTGAAGCTTCTTTTGCAACTCCAACTCGTCGTTCAGCATCGCTGGGGTGACAGGGGCAGACTCCACATGAAGCTGGTGATTCTCCAGGGCCCTTTGGGATTTTTTCCCTTCTTGCAAAGGGGAGGGCAGGTTCTTTGCCCAGTTTTTGAGATCCACTTTGAGCCTTCTCAGTTTCTCTTCCCAAATGAAGAAAAGTGAACCCGACACACTCTTCTTCCAGGACTCCAATACCAGCTTGAAGAAGCCTTCCGAGGAGACCCATAGAGGGCTGAAGCGAAAGGGGATTGGACCCAGATTTTCTCCAGGGGTCAGGGAAAGGGAGATGGGCTTATGATCCGAGGTGCAGGCTTGCAGGATTGCAGACGAGGCGAAAAGACCGAGGGTTAAAAAGGAAGAGTGAACCAGGAAGCGGTCTAAGCGGGCTGCAATGTGCCCCGATCCCGCTCTTTTGTTGTTCCAGGTGAATTTGCCTTTACTGGGTTTGATATCTTCCAGATCCAAATCCAGCATAATGTCTTCAACCCACTCTCGTGCAGGGTCTCTTACAGGGGTTCCTCCTTTTTTTCCAGAGAGGGCTAGGGTGACATTCAGATCTCCAGCAAGAATAAGATTCTCATGATGGTTAGTAGAAAGGAAATTATTCAAAGATTCCCAACAATTTTTTTTTCCCGATAAAAGAACCGGAGCATAAATATTAAAGAGGCTAACCTGATGTCCCGATTCACGGTGCAACAACTTCATGAACATTCAATGGATGGTGCTATGTTCTTCGATCAGGTCTAGCGTTGAGGAGTTCCAGAAGGTGGCTAGACCTCCTGAAGCTCCCCTGGCGCTTATGGCTCTACTTGCTCCTTTTTTCCAAAATTTTTTACTAGCCTGGAAGGTCTCAGGCTCCTCCATCTTCGTCTCTTGGATCAGAAGTACATCCGGGGAAGTCATTCTGACTAGATCTTTGACATATTCTTCTTTTAGTTTACTTCCCAACCCNTTTTGAGGATCTAGTTTCTATCATATCTAGGATGGTATGATGAACTCCTGTGGTGATGTCCCTGTATGATTTCTCCTCCCTTTTTTTCCTCTTTGTTTTCCTTCCTCTAGGGGCCTTCTCAGGGGTTCCAACAGGACTGCTGGTCTCCGTGGACCCCTCATCTATATCTGCACCTGTTTCAGAGCCTAAAGGGATGTGCTCCTCATCTGAATTCATGGGGTTCATCTGCTAGAGGGGTTTCATTGACCGGAATCGGATTTTCTGGGGCTGGCGGGGACTGAGAGACTATAACGATTGGATCTTTCACGATTTCCTTTGGATTTTTAGCACCTTCTTTCAGAGGTTCCTTCTGAGGGTTTGGTTTTGAAGATGATGGTTGGATCGCCTGCTCTGGCCTTGGGTCTTTGGATTTAGGTCCTGGTTTTCTTTTCTTGACCTTTTTCCAGCCCTCAACATCTTCCTTTTCTGGACTTTGGTTCTTTGGGCAATTCCTCTAGAAGTGTCTGTGCTCTTGACAGGTTCTGCACTTGAAGGGCATGTGTTCATAATCGAGTTTTTGGTAGTGAGACCAGTTGCCCACAGTAATCTTCACCGCCTTTGGGAGCCCTGCCTCAAGATCCACTTCAACACATATCCTAGCGCAATTGTATATGGACTTGTTGTCTGCCTTATCAATGAATTTCCCTATTCCATTCCCTATCTTTTGCAGAGCTTCATAGTTCCAGTAGTGAACCGACAAGTTGGGGATCCTGACCCATACAGGTACCTCCTTTGGCAGTTCCACCGTGGGATCGAAGTCTGGGGTCCAGCGGTTCAGATACAGCCCCTGGGTTCCCATAAAGTATGGTCCATTTCTGAAAATGAGATCCTTATCTTCCTTGTTTATAAACTCGAAGAGAAAGAAGCCACTGCTCAAAGGGTAGCAGGTAACTCCTTGCTTAAGGTGGGGCTTCCAGATCCTTTGGACCCAAGCATCGGTGGTTTTTGCTGAGGGCCAAAGTCCCATAAACTGGCCTACCAACCCTCTCTCAGAGAGAGCCAGGGATATCTTGACCGATTGCGTCTCTAGTAGGGCAATTTCTCGGATTTCATCTAGCTTTTTTATGAATTTTGGAACAGTAGAAGGGACCTTGCACTTGCCTTCGCTGGCGACCAGCTTCCTGAACGTGATCGCTTCTGAAATCGGGGGGAGGGGCCAAATCCCCACCCCCAGGGGCGGCCATGTCCGGCTCTGGCTACAAATACGAACCCTATGCACTCTCCACGAACCCTATCGCTCTATCGCCCTCCAAATTTTTTTTTTCTACACATGGATGGATTGTTAAAAGATATTTCTAAGGCATAAAATTATTAAAACAAGCCAAGTTTTATGTTTAATTCATGCTTACAGTCATGAATTAAAATAAAAAAATCGAAAATTGAAACAGTAAAAATTAATAAGGTAGGCTTTAACCCATCAATCATTTCAAAACTCACAAAAGTGTTTACAATTTCGAGGTGATGGCAGCCATAGAAAAATGTGATGTCTTTAGATCGTGTTAAATATCAAAAATCATGTGTGGCTTCCAAAAATGGCGACGTACTGGGCGAAGTAGTTATCTCAGTATCAAAAGAAAATTCATGTTAGGATGAATCGGAAAGAATGAAAATTTAAGAAACAATTGACAACAAGTCAAACAATCTAATCAAAACTCAGAAAATAACATAGTTTAGCGTCAGATGTGTTTATGTCAAAAATTGAATCTGGCATCAGGTTTTGATTACGAGCGAAAGGACGTTTAGGCAACTGACTCTGATACTGTTGACAGGGCCACTGCTGCCAAAAGGCATCCATAGCCTCAATAGGGATGTCATTTAACCCACTCTAACACCTCTATCCTATCCAAAAGTCATTCATTCAAGATAAAGAACATTTTTACTTTTGATCAATTCCAAAAAGACATACCTGATGATTTTCCTAAAACCCGACATTGCTTCGCTGCCAATAGGCCTGTTCAGTACCCCGACGAAGTTGCCTTGGCATCGTGCATGCATTTACCCACTATCATCAAACCTATTCAGTGTCTCGGTGGGTTTACAGACACTTCCCACACCTTGCAATGCTTTCAACCCTCTAGAATTTGTTTACAATTTGACATAAACTTTATGATATTCAAGAGAGCGGGGTGATGTGGAAAATATCATATTTCGAAAAAAAAACTTGATCTTTTACAACTTATTTTCTTGTTTGACAACCTTCATCATGATCTAAACATTTAGATTTCTGTTAAGAAATCATATTGAGGACAAGAAGGTATAATTGAGTTTTTTTCATTAAAAACAGGGACAACGTTAAAAGTTTTATTAATGATAATCGTGTCTTCTCATAATTTTAAAGAGAAACCAGGAACACTGTTTTGAACAAAAATTTACTTCTTCTGATCCGAGTTTTAACATTTACAACATTGGTTCTTTGAGGGGTCGTCAACTATTTCTCTTGGATAAAAAAAATTGATCTCCATTCCACAAACGAAATGGTGACTCAGACATAATTATTCAAAAACAAATAAAAAACAAGAAAAATGAAAAGAACCAAAATTAAAAAGAAAAGAAAAGAAAATTGAAGAAAAAAAATATGTACAAAGGGGTGAATCTGGAATCATCAGGTGAAATACCTTTTGAGAGCATGTCCATTCACTGGGAAAGTGTCTAGTTGTCCCTCCAAATTATGCAGACAGAAAGAGCCGAGACCCAATTTTTCAGAAATTACAAATGGTCCCAACCACAGATTCTGGAAATTGGTGTGTTCCCCTTTTCCCTCATGATATTTGTCCCACTTGAGAACCAAGTCTCCGACATTGAAATTCCTATCTGAAGAAGAATTTGAATCAAACCAGTTTTTTACAATTTGCTGATGTTGATCCAGTTTCTGCTTTGCTTGTGTTCTCACTTCCTCTAGTTTCAATAAGATGTTTATTCGATTTTCTAGAGGAGGGCACTCATCTTCTTCAACTTTCTGCGGCAGTTGTAGTGAGGGAAGTAAAACATGCGGAGGGATAATTGCTTCTCTTTCATAGATGAGAAAGAAAGGGGAATTACCAACAGAGGCTTTCGGGGTTACCCTATCAGCCCAAAGTACATTATACAGTGCATTGTGCCAATTTTTGTGGTTTTCTGAAACCGTCCTCAAAACAATCTTAATTAATTTTTTGTTTGTTGATTCTGCTAGGCCATTTCCTTGAGGATAGTGGCTTGCAGAATACTTCATTTTGATCCCTTTTTCCAAAGAAAAAATGTTCATATCAAGGGATGAAAACTAAGAGGCATTATCAAAGACTAGACATTCGGGAACGTCGAATCGAGCAATGATATGAGAGTTTAGGAAAGATACTATCTAATCTGTGTTCACCACTTTCAAAGGTACAACCTTAGACCATCTAGTAAAATAATCCGTTGTTGTAAGGATATAATTTTGTTGTTGCTGCAAAGAAGGATTGATTTTTCCTATGATGTCAAGGCCCCATTTCTGAAAAGGAGAACCTACAGTAATAGGTTGCAAAGGGAATGCTGCATTTTTCACCTGTCCTGTAGCCTTTTGACAAATTATGCATTTACGACACAACACATGGGTGTCTTTAAACAAAGTGGTCCAATAGTAACCAACTCTTAGCACTTTGTGAGCAGTAGTATCTCTACCGAAGTGACCACCGGCTTCACCTGCATGGAGTTCAAATAGCACTTTCTATGACTCTTCCTTTTCCAAACAACGCATAAGAACACCATCAAAGTTCTTTCGAAATAATACATCATTTATTAACTGGAAAGATGCATATTTTAACTTGAGTGCTCTTTTTCTTTTAGGATTAAGATTTCGAGGAGCGGATCCATGTGTCAAATAAAATTTGATGTTGCATACCAAGAATTGGAAGTAACTTGTGCACAGCTGATTTGTTTTTCATTATGTTGATTTACAGTTAAGGTGTTGACTTGAATTTCTTGTTATTCACCTGAATCAACCACTAGTTTACATAGGCCTTGACCTCTAACAATCTGTGTAGGGTTTATTTCGAGATCATATTCCTGTAATGACGTCATCCAATTTTCATTTTCTCTACAAGTTATTTTTGTACTAACAGGTTCTTTACAGATGGGTAAGGAACAATAACCTTGGTTGTGGATTTCAGCAAGTATGACCGGAAGTGTTTTACTGCTTTAAAAACAACATATGCCTGTTGATCTACTGCAGGGCAGTTAAGCTATGCTCCTTTGAAAATTGATCTCATGAAGGCAATGGGTATCTCATTGCTTTCGTTGTTTTTCTGTGTTAACACAACAACATAAGATTGGTCATACGCAAAAGTGTAAAGAGTGAAATCCTGAGAAAAATTGAGACTCATCAAGGAAGGGGCTTCTATTATTACTTTTCTAATTGAATCGAAAGCCTGACTTTCTTGTCGTCCCCAATGGTACAGAACATCATTTTTAATTAAATTATGTAATGGTCTTAGCATTTCCAGGAAACTTGGGACAAACCTTTTAACAAAATTAATCTTGCCCAGAAAGGACTACATGGCCTTTTTGGAAGAGGGAGGAGAAAGTTTAGCGATAGCTTGGATTCTTTCAGGGTCAATAATCATTCTGTTTTTAGACACTATAAACCCAAATATTTTACCTTTCTCTACTGCAAAGACTGATTTCTTAGGGTTGAGAGATATGACAAACTTGCGACATCATTCCAAGATAGCCTTGAGGTGAGACAAGTGATATTTCTTGTTTTTAGAGAATACGGTGACATCATCAAGGTAGACCATGACCGAATGGTTAATAAGGCCATGAAAAACAATGTCCATTGCTCTCTGTAACGTGGCACCGACATTTATCAATCCAAAAGGCATTTTCTTGTAGGCATAAGTGCCCCATGGGGTACAAAAAGTGGTTTCAAGCTGGTCTGAGGGAGACATAAGAACTTGGTTGTATCCTGAAAATCCATCTAGCAAAGATAACCTTTCGAAACCATACACCTGTTGTACAATTTGTTCCATTGGAGGAACAGGGTAGTTTTCTTTATCAGATGCTTGGTTAAGGTTCTGAAAATTGACATAGAGTCGAATTTCACCACTTTTCTTCCTTACAGGGACTAGATTAGACACCCATTGCATGTGCCTTACTGTGAAAATTATCTTTGCAATTAGTAATTTATTCAGTTCCTTTTTAACGGTGGGTTCCAATTTAGGATGCATCTTCTTCAATTTCTGTTGAAAAGGCTGTGTCTGGGGTTTCATGGGGATGATATGTTGTATGATATTGGGGTCGAATGTTTTCAATTCATCATACATCTAGGCAAAAACATCTTTAAATTCTTTAAATTTTTTTATAAAAGAAAATCGTTCTTGCTCGGAACATCCTATTCCCAAATTGATATTTTGAGGATTTTCCTTTGTTCCTAAACTAATCGTCTCGTAAATCAAAGAAGAACTGTTCGTTTCAAAATTAACTGTTCCTCTAAATTTATCATGGAAGTCATAAAACTTCTCTAGTCTTACACCATATCTAGGGATAGAGTTTACCAGATCAGATATTGATTTAGGAGATATAGGATTTGATATTACCGTGAATTTTTAGAGGTTGTCATCGTGAGTGCCTTCATCAATGACTGCACCTTGAAAAGTATCCTCCATATGCAGGAAGTTGATAATTTTTTTATCATCATTGAATACTCTCCAATTTTTTATGTTATCCGGGATCGACGGCCTGAACAATAATTCAATTGAAAAAGCATTAGGGGAAATACCTTCTACGGGCAATAGTTTAGAAGCAACATTGACCAATAAATCAACTTCTGAATTACTTAATCTAGGGATGAAATTTATGTTAAATGCTGAACATTTTGCATAAAACTCCATACCTCGGTTTGGTAGCTTTTCAAATGTAGTGATAAGCAATGTATGGCATTTCTTACCTACTTAACCACGATTTCTGAATCACCAAATACCATCAAATTTTGCACATCCATATCCAAATCTTTCCTAGGTCCTTGTAGAAGTGCTTTGTACTCGGCGGTGTTATTAGTGCACTCAAACTTTAGCCTGCAAGCAATAAAAGTTTTATTACCCGCAGGATCGATGAGCACACCACCTGCACCTGCTCCTTCTTTGGATTTGGATCCATCAAAGTACAATGACCAGATTTGGGCTTCGTCAACAATACTTGGCATACTTGGAAAAAATGATGTCTGAGTATAGGTCATAACTTCAGATTGCTCCCCATGATCAATAATAGGAGAAATTTCGGCCATGAAATTACCAAAGAAGGTATGTATTCCCTGAATTTCAAATGAATTAGCAAATGCAGTGAAAGGTTCGTTTGTGTCATTTAGATCCGTCACGGTATGCTTAAGATATCATTCTCTGTTTATCCTTATTTTGTTGGGTTGCCCATTTTCAGGTAGCCACAAATGAGACCAATCTGTGGAAAAGTAACCATGTAGCTGTTCTAACCAGTCCCTGCTTAAAAAAAAATCGCAAACTTCAGGGATATCAACAACGATAATGCCAATTATTTGATAAACCTTAGGATTGGAAGATAATCTAACCAGAACATTCTTAAGCTCACAAATTACCTTAACGTTTGTTCGATCTAGCTAGATGATCTTGAGGTCAGAAGGTTTAACTTCTGCATTAATTTTTTGGCAAATAGATAGAGGCATCACATTTGACGATGCACTGGAATCGACCATGCAATTATGTACATTCCTATTGAAAATTTCAAAGGTCAACAAAAAAGGAGGGACATTTTTTCAAGTATTAACAACAAAATTATACTGATTTTTAGCTGTTGTCCCTAAACCAGTTTTATTTACATTTTCTACAGTTTTTCCTGCTAAATCCCTTTTATCAGGAATTGCGGATGTTGTTTTAGTTGGGATTTTTTTGGCAGTATTTGAATCAATTTCTGCTGATTTCTTGTTGCTAGGGTTGTTGTTTTTACTGTTTTCATCGATATTTTGAAGCATTTTCTGCAAAATAAGGGGAAATTTTAGCAACTCGAAGACATAAATGTTATCTCTTAGTTTTTTTAGATCCTCAATTAAATCGTATTCTAAAACTGGAGATGATAAGCTCTGTTTAATTTTAGCTTGCTTCGATTTTTTTGGAAACACATTTATACCAACTTCAAAAGAGGGTTTGTTTTGTGTTTTTCTCCTTGTGTTGTAGGGGTGAATAGTTTCAAAAATTTTCTTGGAAGATATTGTTTGAGAAGTGACTGAAGACATTGGGAGATGATTCCTCTTCTTCAGGTTCTTCTTCCTCAACTATGTCTTTAGAATTTTCGGGAGGGGCAGAGGAAGAATTATCATGTGCTTCTAAGATGGTTTGCAAAGCGTATTGTAAACTTTCAAAATTTAGACCTTCAGTGGTCAGGTTTGGCTGGTTGGGAGGAAAAGGTTTTCTGAAAGGAGGTTTGAAACTTCCTTTGCTTGTTGATGCCTCCTCGGTTGATCTCTTCAAGTCAACGACCTTATTAGATAGTTCTTGGAAATATTTCTACAAGCTTTCTAAGTATAAATTTTCCAGTTGATTTTTAGTTTGAGGAGGTCTAGTAAGGAGCTCTATTTTCTTTTTTGGGGATGAAGTTGTTTCAACTTCACTACTAAGATTATCTTTCAGGATCAAAATATCCTTTTCAATTTGGCTTGCCTCAAAGGCTTTAAGAAACATGTTCTTTTTAGACCTTTTGACCCATATGGCTATATTATTATGCAAGGCTTTAGCATAATATGCAACGATTAAATTTTCAGCGGGCATTGAATCTGCAGGGATTTTATTCTTTAAAGTAAGAAATCCTTGGTTAAAATCTTTCACTTTTTCCTTAGGATTCATCTTTAAGCTGGAAAGTTCCATAATCAAAATTCCAGAGATTTATCATCTCCGAATTTTTCCAAGAAACAAGTTTCAAATTTGTCCCAAGAGACAATGGTTTGGGGTTGTTGAGCGAAATACCATGTGGAGGAATTTCCCTCAAAAGTATAAGGGAATAATATGCATACTACATCCTCGTGTTCAACACTCCAAAGTCTAATGGCTGACATAAATTTTTTGATATGATCCTCAACAGACTGCTTTGAGTATGGATCAAATTTGGGTAGCCATTTCTTTGGATGTTTCGGTAATGGGTGTTGGGGTCCGAGTACAGCCACGACATCTTGATCGAGCCAAGGTCTGGCAGTATTGTTTTGATTTGCAATGGAAGTTGGTGGTGTAGAAGGCTAAGATGGTTCCGATGAAGAACTGCCTTCGTCCAAAGATTCTCCTCTTGAAGAGGATGGAGATGAACCAAGTGGGGAAGGTGGGATACCGGATCCTCCAGCTCCAAGGGTAGGTGTTTCGATAAGATTAGTGGTATTATCACCTAAAGGATTTTGGAGTAGACCAGTGCCTTGTAGTTGTTCTTAGATATCCGAGAAATCTAGGGGTTGATTAAGTGGCCTACCAGGTTGTATGATACGGGCTAAGTCACTATGCATTCTTATGAGTGACTGACGAACAATTTATTGGATGTCGACCCCTTGAGGAACTGGTGTCACTGGTTCAGTGGGAATCTCAGGGTTATCGTTTGAGGTAGTTGTTGTTTCAAGTGTAACATTTTTGTCTGAGCAACTATGTGTTACAATAGGGGAGCACGTGTGGGGGGGAGGAGATTTGCGACCTCCATGTGCCATCAATTGAATTCAGGCCCTCCTTCTAGCGCCAGTTGTTGACGGGCGTAAGTGACACACCCTCAACTAGAAGGATAGACCCGTTCCAAGGTTGTCTAATTAACTCAATCCATTTAGTGTGATCTATCCTGACAAGTTTAATGGCTCTGTTAGCCAACTAGGGTCCTAAAACAAAGAAAATAAATCAACTATTCTAAAGTTATAACTATGATACTATGTACATGGATTTAATTATTGATAGGTGTTAAAACAAAAACATAAATATGAACAAGGTATTTACAAATTACAAGTTTTGATAGATGTCTTGTGAAATAAATGTTTTTGCAATTGATGTTGAGGTAGATAAAGAAAGCATGTTAAGAACCAAATATCAATATAGCATAGAAAAACCTCAGAAAAAAGTACTCAACACCTTGAAAAAGAGATAATTTCAGATAATAAGCCTCTTCTAGGGGGCAAGCTCCTTTTACCCCACTTAAATGTTCAAGTACAAGATGATTCAAAATGAAAATGTCTCCTTGGTATATATAGGAGACTAGGAGGTATAATTACAACTAATGGCCTAAAGATGACATAAATAAAAGAACATTACTAATATAATATGCCCCAATTAAGGCGTAATGAGCCAATATTAGGGCTTAACATGCCCCTCCCCTTGAGACAAGTGTTGTCTGCAACGCTTGATTAACTCTGGATGCTTCTGTATAAAAGACTCATCTTCTCAATTAGAATCTTCAATCGGTAGTTTCCTCCATTTAATGAGATACTCTGAAATGGATCTATTCCTCAGCTCGCAAATTCTTGTGGAAGTGATGGCTTCATGCTCCAATATGATTCTTCCTTCCTCATCAAGTTCTAGCAATATAGTTTGAATTGGGATCTTGTCGCCTATAACCTTCTTTAACCATGAAACATGGAAAACTGGGTGTACTCGTGAAGATGCAGGCAGCTCCAATTTGTATGCCATAGTACCCATCTTTTGCAACACCTTATAAGGGCCATAGTACTTTGGTGATAATTTATTATCCTTCTTGGATTGCTTGAGGGACATCTGTTTGTATGGTTGTAGTCTTAAAAATACCCAATCCCCTACTTCAAAACTTCTTTCACTACGATGTTGATCTTCTTGTTGT
>ML794783.1:90034-125484 GCA_009831015.1 Picea engelmannii
TTCCTTCTAATTCTCTGTTGAGTTAGGTTAACTCCCAGGGTTAATCTTCTATTTTTCTGTTGAGTTATCTTTTACTCCTTCATCCTTTTCCTTTCTTAAGTCAACTTAAAAATATAACTTTTAACTTCTTGAATTTTCCCCCCTTAGTGTGAGACTATGACCTAGTGGGGGTGCCCAGGCCACTGAGTCTCCTCATCACCTCTCTAAGAGGTGGGGGACATTACATACGTTTAGTCTCCCTCTCTGCATGCGCTTTGAGATCAAGATTTTCTTTCTTCAACAAATCATTTTGAGCAATCAGAGTTTTAATTTGGGCCTGTAAGAGAGGAATTTCGATATAGTAACGCTCAACCCACTTGAAACAACCATCACAGTGTATAGGGGATATGGAAGGTCGACGAAGGACACAATCAACCAAGGGTGCTTCAGTCTTACCCACTATTTTCTTTAGATGTTGCCTAATACCAGAAAATCCTTCTTTACCTTTAGGGAAAGGTGGTAAATTTGTCATGAAATCATGAGGTTCAGTATGAATGATAACCTCCCTCGTGGAAACTTGAATTTCTAGATCTTCCCGAACTAGCAAATTCTCTATCTTAGGATCTAAATGCTCGTCGATCTCGATCGGATCGATCGAGCTTAGATGAGTATCATTTCGGTTCCTTAGTTTCCTAGAGATTAGGTGACCTGCTTTCTTGTTCTTTAAACCCAAGTCTGTGCATTTTTGTTTCCTTCCTTTATAATGTTTCTTAATATCAATCTCAACACTAACATTGTTCACAAGCATATGAGGATCATTTCCCTCCAATTCAGCAGTCACCTGTTTAGGAGATCTACGCAATAATCCTTTATCTAGAGGGGTTTTATCAATAAACTCTGGTTCGTCAATTGAATTTATGAACTGGCTTTTAACCACTAGCTCATTTGTATTAGGGTTTGGAATTAAGAGAGGGTTGGATGTAAGATCATCATGGGAGAAACCATTCCTGATCAAAAATATCTCCCAACCGTCACCTATGGTCGACAGATGATGTTTCAATGAGATTTTAACCAATCCATGGTGGAACAAGCTCGAATTGACAGCCTTTCATTTGTAATTCTTGGACATATTATAGAGACTCATCAATAAGTAAAATGACATATCTAAATCAAAACCTATGAAATTCATGAGCAAACAGATATGGTAGAGAAAGACCATTCCGTATCGACCCTCGCATGTAACAAATTGTTTCAGAATTAACAACAAACTATGCCATCTAGGTTTAACAAAGCGATATGAATACCTTTTATGAAACAAGTGGTTTTACGAGATGTCATAAATAGATTCCACGAGACTTATTATATTCGAGCATTTTTTAACCACCTCTCACCCTTTGATGGAAGCCTTATTGCTTTGCTCATGAATTCCTTGGTCAATTCTAACTATATGTCCCCAATTTTAGCTCTGAAACCATCAAAGGTTTGTGTGAAGGCTTCTGCCATTTGAAGATTATATCCCTCAAATTTCTTGAGGAATATATCCCAGCCATGACTCTTTAGGTCCTCAATCACATCATCATGGGAAATTAAATCCTGACATCCATTCGGCTCTATGCGAACAATGAGTGTCATGACCATTGTAACCAGAATGCAACAGAGATTACTCGAAATAGTTTTAGGTTCCAATCAGGCGAGCAACAGAAGTGGGTCTGAACAAAGACTGGATATATGAAAATAACAGAGCCCGTGAGTTATCATAACTTATATAGTGAGGATGGAGACCATAGGATTCATTGTATCCCTTACCATATATCGCAATGAGTGTCGAAGCTACAGAGTACAAAACCCTATGAAAATAATGAATAGCTTCATTAATGTTTTGAGCCAGCAAGGTAAGGTGAGGAATCGAGTACAACAGGTCTATGCTCATTTGAATGAATGTTGATGCGCTGATTAAACTCATGAAAGAATACCAAATAATAAACCAAAGTTTTTCATGTACTAAGACAATTCGATAATGATCTATCAAACCATACAAAAACCATATTAAAACCAAAAAATCAAAAAATGGATCAATCAACCATTTAATAAGATTTAAATTTCAATTAAACATGGATGGATTGTTAAAAGATATTTCTAAGGCATAAAATTATTAAAACAAGCCAAGTTTTATGTTTAATTCATGCGTACAGTCATGAATTAAAATAAAACAATCAAAAATTGAAACAATAAAAATTAATAAGGTAGGTTTTAACCCATCAATCATTTCGAAACTCAAAAACGTGTTTATTGTTTCTAGGTGATGGCAGCTACAGAAAAATGTGATGTCTTTCGATCGTGTTAAATATCAAAAATCATGTGTGGTTGCCAACAACACCTTGCTGAAAAAAGATTACCAAAATCTGCTAGTAAAAATTCCTCCTATATTGCACAAGTTGCACCTTTATATTCTTCATCTAGCTGCAAAGTAAATAACCTGTGTATTTCCCTTGAAAACAACTTTAGAATTTCCATTTCATTTAAAAGCAGGTGCTCCTCTTGTTGACAAAAAAAATCAAAATTGTATGTTGACCTAGATTTTGAACCTTCACTGTGGAGAAAAAGAGGGACCTTTGTTTTGCTCTTGTTTCAACTTAGTCTTGAGAAATACATTATTCCAATATATCTTGATATTCATGTTTCTCACCTTCTTAGACAGTTCATATTGATTTATGTTCCTTATTTTCAGCTTCTGCACCTTTTCTTGTAGGTTGTCATTCCAAGTTCAAGTGCCATCTTTTCTTGTTCCAATGCTTTGATAGCTTCTTGCCCTTTTGAAGATGAACCTACAGTAATATCCTATTCTACATATTTTTTTGGAATTTGGATTTATTATATGTATGGACTTGACAACTCATCTATGTCTGGGATATAGGTTGGATCTTGCTTTATCTCAGCTTCAGAATTCACTGTTTCTATCACTAGTAATTGTTTCTTTGTCCTCATTTTCTTTGGGGTCATCTCCACTACACCATCATATAGAACAATCAAATTGTCATTCTTCAGAGAAGGATTGAATAAGGCTTTGGAATTGAGCCTAAGTTTGTTATTTACCTTAGTCTTAGGCCTTCTTTGGTAATTTACAACTAGTTTTCCCTTTTATAGCTTACTCTATTTTTTATCAGTGGTCTTCTCTATAGGTTCATCATGATACTTTGTTTCAAGTTCCGACTTGAATTCCTGCAACTTCTCTTCTCTTTTATTTACCATTCTCCTTTTATAAACTCTGTCAAAACACTTAGACTCATGCCCTGAAATAGGGGATCTAGGTTCTTGTTGAATTTATGCTTATTTTTGTAGTTGAAGCTTCCTCTTACATGATTTGGTTGATTTGGGTATAGGGGAGAATTCCTTCAGTTTTGCAGAATCCTTTGAAGTGTTTCTTTTTCTTTTTGAAGCTTTAGGTGATGATTGGGCATTTTAAAATGACCACGATGGTTTTATGGAAACTTCCATTATGAACAAACCAAATTTTCTCCTAAATTGCTGTGAAATTTTGAAAGCCACCTATGCAAAGGTTAAATTGTCCAATTCCCGAAGTGGTTTTTTAACTGTTTTAGATGATTTCCTATGGTTTGGCCAGAATCTATTCCCGAAATTTGATACCCATAAAATCATGGGAATTTTCCATGTATCTATGATTTTTTGGCAAACAACATCAAAATCCCTTTATGATGCTCTTGGAAATTGCATAAGAATTCAAACCAACCCGCGACAATGAATTTTTGCTTAATCTCGTGATATGCTTTGAAAAATTCAAGCTTCTCTGGTTCCAAATGAAGCACTTGACCACTTTTCTTGGGTGCCATCACACTAACTATGATTTATGTCAACCTACAGATGCTAAGGTTTCAATCTAATAAAATTTCTAGAAATTCCTGAACAGTCAAATGGTATGGAGGGGTTTCTTGATCTGCAAAATATTGTTAGACCATGATATAGATATTACGAATTAAATCATAATTTTGCATGTTTGAAATAATAGCTTGAAACCTTTGAATTGATGTAGAACTGACAGGTACAAACTCAATCTCTTTAAGTCGTCACCCAGATCCAAATCATTATTTGATCATAATAATTAATGGTGCTTGATCCTCTCCATGATTTTGGTTAACTTCTGAAACGATCTTTCAGGATTTAAACACGTTGAAAGACAATGATAATTTGGGTGCTACCAGAATGGTGCCATTCTTGTAGCACCTTTGTCTTTAAATCAAACTTTGGAAAAACTATAAATGGCTCCAAATCTAATGAGAGACACTCAAAATGTCTAAAATTAAAATTAATCTTACTAAGAAAAAATAAAAAATATGCTTATACAAGTTTAAAAAGCACACTACAAAGTATAAAAGATAGGTATAAGGAGTCTCAGACAAGAAAAGTATGGTAAAACAAGGTTTTTCAAAAATGGGAAGTCATGAACAAGCTCAAGGAATAACATTGGCTCCTTATGGGGGTAATTTTTTATGATAAAGCATTAAGAACTATGCAGACCGATGCCTTCCTTTCTCACTTTACCAGTTTTTAATATCCACCATTTTTCTGTTTCCAACTGGTTTGATCCTCGTTTTACTACAAATCATCTATTATGCATTCTGATATACCAAATTTAAAGAAGTTAAATTGTATACTAGTGTCACCATTGGGCTATGGAGTCTTTATCCTTGCATACTAAAAAATTGACACTACTCTCATATTGTAAATTGATCTTCAAACTGAAATCAACATGCTAAAAAAAAAATCTAATTTATGTACAACTCCTACACAACTAACTAATCATTTCCTTGATCAGGTCACATAAAAATTCCAATGCAACCATGAAATAATTTGACTGACAATATGGTCTTCTTCCTTGCAGGTAAATGAGACAATGTAAAAAAATTGAGATGTTTGGAGTGAAAAATGAATGGGAAGCCCATACTTATAGCTGCAATTTTATTTAATTACAAATGCTGCAAAATTTTGAACCTCTGGAAACACCGACTCCATGTAGACGACTACTGGATCACATATAATATGACAAAATTCCAACTGATGAAAAAATACAAACTTCTCCCTTGCAATTTCTATTGTATTTGTGAGACCATAATCCACTTGATTTCCTTGAAAATGTTGATGTGTTTTTTGTGTAAAAATCTCTTTAACAACAACAATATTATTATAAGAAACAAGGGGATGCAATATAGTTTCATCAATTTGAAGAGTTGGAACATCAGGCTTAATATAATCTTGCCTCTGTTGAATTATTCCCTCAGATCTTGATTCAAGAATGTCATATGTGGAATTACTAGCTTCCTGAAATTGTTGTACAACAGTTGATGAGGAGTGATTTTTTTTGGATTGTTCTTCATTTCCCTCATAATCATCGAAAATGAGAATGTCTTCATAAAATATTTGATTAGAAAATTCATCATAGCTATGACTATTGGGAACTTATGATATAATGTCAAAAGTATTTATAGTCTGACTACTATTAGCTTAATTATGGGCATAATGCTGAAAATTATTTTGCTGGAAATCAAAACTAGATAAGGATCCATCAGATAATGAGTCTTTTTGTAGTTCATTAACATTTACTTCCATCTCATCATCTACAGAATTCTAAATATATGATTCAAACTCTTCGCGACAATTTTCAAATAGAGACTCAGTTGAATATAACCTTTTACAATGATCATGAAATGTAACATGGAATTTATTTAACGAAGAAATGGTGAAAGAGGGAAAATATATGCACCATACTTGGGTGCTTCCCTCTAGGTAATGCCTGAACATCTTCATGAACAATGACCAGTTGACGCATGCATTCATGAAAGTCCAACAAGTGATCAACATGAACATCACAATCCTCTCTGCTAAACCTTGACAAACAATGTTCCCATTCATCTCTTTCAGGCATAGTATTTGGAAATCCTGATACATTTTAAAAATAAAAAAATTTCATACCTCTGAGCCAAATGGATTCCATCCATGTATTTGACATCCTAGATCAGTGGAGCCACCACTGGGTTGTTTAACCATGGATTCTCTAGGTGAAAGATCACAATCACTTTGATGTACACTTCTTGTTCACCATCAAGAAGAAGGTCTAGACATGCCATTCTCCTTGGGAAAATGTTTTCATTCCTTCATCCCCAACAACAACGCCAAAAGATGTTGGTCCTTTAAGTTTTAAGTTGCACTTGACTGCTAAAGGGAAATCTAGGGCACCTTAGTTATTGGAATGGCTTTTGTAAATAAATATTTATTTTGGGTTTTTGAAATTGGTTTGAAGGTTAAGCTGCGAGCAAAATAACAATATCAATCTCAGATAAAAAGAACAAATTCCTATCATAATTTCTTAGTAAATGGTATTCAACCTGATGAACTACATAACAGATTATAACATGAAAGACAAAGATATATAAGTTTCCAATATGTTCACTCACATAGGAAATCCTTGATCCTAAATATCATTCAAGAACAAGAAATATGTACTTAAACACAAATCAGGTTGTGAACAAGTAATCGACAAAATTTTCACTGGCTTAAATCATAAAAAAGATATATCAAATGCTTCGTAGAAAATAAATATGCATTAAAGTAAGAAAAGAAAGAATAAAATACAAGAAGAGAAGTCTAACCATGAGATAGCCTTTTCCATTTAGTACAAAATGAAATAAGTCTTAGTCTTTACAATAAAAAACATAGTTTTCCAAAATACCACTACTCCCCAACCCCCTCAAGTTCTGTCAACATACCTCCTTTTTATACACAAAAAATGGTTTCAATAAATCCTATTATATAGATGTTGTTTTGATTTGATCCTGATTTATGACTAACATCTAGGAAATACATTCTATAACACTCATTGCATCTGAATCTAAATAATTTAATCATTAGATAGATGACTTGACATTTTGACTAGTCTTGATCTCAATAGATATTCAGATCCTATAAAGTAGGATTATTACAATTATTTGTTGAGTTGGGTCTTCAAACCTACATAAATAAATGATCATACATATAGTTTCAAATGGGACTTTAGTTGCTCGAATTACCTCAACACCTTGTTGAAAAAATATTACCAAAATCTATCAATAAAACTTCCTCCAGTATTGCACAAGTTGCACCTTTGTATTATTCCTCTAGCTGCAAAGTAACCAACCTGTGTATATCCCTTGAAAAAAAAATTAGAATTTCCAATTCATTTAAATGCAGGTACTCCTCTTTTTGATAAAAAAAAAATCAAAATTGTATGCTGACCTAGCTTTTGAACCTTCACTATGGAGCAAAAGAGGGACCTCTGGTCTGCTCTTGTTTCAACTTAGACTTGAGAAACACATTATTCCAATATATCTTGATATTCATCTTTATCACCTTCTTAGACAGTTCATGTTGAATAATGTTCTTTGTTTTCAAGTTCTGCACCTTTTCCTATAGGTTGGCATTCCAGAGTTCGAGTGCCATATTTTTTTGTTTCAATGCTTTGATAGTTGTTTTTCCTTTTGAAGATGAACATATAGTAATCTCCTCTTCTGCAGATTTTTTTGGAATTTTGATTTCTTGTATGTTTGTACATGACAACTCATCTGGCTCTGGGATATAGGTTGGATCTTGCTTTATCTTGGCTTCAAAATTCATTGTTTCTGTCAATAGTAATTGTTTCTTTGTCCTCCTTATTTTCTTTGGGGTCTTCTCAACTACATCATCATATAAAACAATCAAATTATCCTTCTTTAGAGAAGGCTTGACTAAGGCTTTGGAATTGAGCCTTAGTTTTTTAGTTTCCCTAGTCTTGTGCCTTCTTTGGTAATTTGCAACTAGTTTTCCCTTTTCCATCTTAATCTATTTTTTATCAGTGGTCTTCTTTATAGGTTCATCATGATACTTTGTTTCAGGTTCCGACTTGACTTCCTACGACTAATCTTCTCTTTGATTTACCATTCTCCTTTTATAAACTCCATAAAAACACTTAGACTCATGCCTTGAAATAGGGATCCAGGTTCTTGTTGAATTTCTAATTCTTTTTGTAGTTGAAGCTTCCTCTTACACAATCTGGTTGAGTTGGCTACAGGGAAAACTTCCTTCAATTTTTCAAAATCCTTTGAAGTGTTTCCTTTTCTTGTTGAATCTTTAGGTGATGACTTCGAGTTTTAAAAATGAGCACAATGATTTTTTGGAAAATTCCATTATGAACAGACTAGATTTTCTCCTAAACGACTGCGAAATTTTGAAAACCACTTGAAATTCGGTTAAATCTTCCAATTACAGAAGTGGGTTTTTAACCATTTCATATGATTCCTTACGGTTTGTCCATAATTTATTCATGAAATTTGATACCCAGAAAATGACAGGAACTATCCATGTATCTTTGATTTTTTTGCAAACAACACCTAAATATATTTATGATGATACTGGAAATTGCAGCAGAATTCAAACCAACCTACATCAATGAATTTTTTATTAATCTCATGATATTATTTGAAAATTTGTATCTCCTATGTTTCCAAACAAAGCACTTGACCACTTTTAATGGGTACCATCACACTGACTGTGATCCTGTCAACCTGCAGATGGTAAGGTTTCAATCTGATAATCCTTCTAGAAATTCTTGAACAGTCAAATGGTATGGAGATGTTTCTTGATCTGCAAAATATGGTTATACCACGATATAGATATTACAAATTAAATAATAATTTTACATGTTTGAAATTGTGGCCCGAAACCTTTGACTAGATATAGAAATGACATGTACAAACTTAATCTCTTTAAATCATCACCCAGATCCAAATCTTGATTTGATCATAATAATTAATGGTGCTCGATCCTCTGCATGATTTTTTTTAACTGCTGACACGATCTTTCAGGATTTAAACACGTTTAAAGACAATGATGATTAGGGTGCTACAAGAATGGTACCATTCTTGTAGCACCTTTGTCTTTAATTTAAACTTTGGAAAAACTATAAATGGATCCAAGTCTGATGAGACACATTGAAAATGTATAAATTTCAAATCAATATTACTAAGAACAAATGAAAAGTATGCTTAAACGATTAAAAAACACACTACAAAGTATAAAAGATAGGTATAAGTAGTCTTAGACAAACAAAGTATGACAAAACAAGGCTTTTCGAAAATGGGAAGTCATGAACAAGTTCAAGGACTAACAACTCCCTCATCCTTTTGGGAGTATCCATAACATATTAGCATCGCTCTTTACATTGTGTGGAGGGTTCAATACACTTGGAAAATCATAATACAAGGTATATGGACTTTTATTTTTGTGCATAGGGTATGAAAGTGACCTTTTTTGTTGTATAATTCATAAGATATATTGAGGATGTCTTTTTTATGAGTAGACATATATCATAGAAAAGGATTGAATTTATAAATTATATGGTGTCCAATAAAATAAATAAATGGATGGATCGACATGTTATAATTTGTTATAATTATGTGATAAGAGGTGGAACCTTTGTTTAGTAAAAGATTTTAAGGAAAATATTTTAAATATTTGTTCTTTGGCTTAAACCTTTTAAATAAATATTTTGGGGTTCAAATATAATATTGTTCTTTCATTTTAAAAACCCGAGTTTTATAAACAGTGATTTGGGTATTTTGAGTTTGTGCTAATGGAAAAAGTTCATAGTTCAAAGTTTGAGGTGGAGAAATTCAACAACAAAAATAACTTTAAGTTATGGAAGCTTAAGATGTGGGATTTGCTTGTGCAAAAAGGATTCCAAAAGGCATTGGTGGGAAATTCAAAGAGACCCAGGGTATGTCAGATGAGGACTAGGATGATATGGATTCAAGAGCTCTTAGTACCATTCGTTCGTGTTTGGCAGATGAAGTTTTGTTTAACATTGTTGGAGAGGAAACAATAACAGGATTATGGATCAAGATGGAAATCCTTTACATGACAAATTCCTTGACGAACATAATCTTCTTGAAGAGGAAGTTGTATAGCTTATGGATGAAATAAGGTACACAAAATTTAAATCATTTAAACGTTTTCAATACTTTGATTTGTCAATTATCTAGTATTGAAGTAAAATACGAAGATGAGGACAAAGAAGTTACCCTATTGTGCTCATTACGTGAATCTTCAGATCATTTAGTCACATCTATGTGGTTTAGAAAAACATATGCCATTTATTATGATATTGTTTTGGAAGCTCTTTTGTTTGAGGAGATGAGGACAAAATCCAATCAATAAACCTCAACATCATAAGAAATGGTGGCTAGAGGATGATCTACAGAAAGAGGGAAAAATACAAGAGGTACATCAAGATCTAAGTCAAAATGAAAGAAGGGTAAGCTAAAATGTTGGTACTGTGGAAAATCAAGGTATCTCAAGAAGGATTGTTGGAAAAGAAAACAAGCATCAAAAGAGGACTCCACAAAGGAAGCAAAAGAAGAAAATTCAATTGAAACAAGTTCAGGTACGATAGATGAGGTATTTTTTATTTGTAATGTTTCACAACATGATTAGCATTGGTTGTTAGTCTCTGGTGCATCCAATCATATGTGTCTTCATAGAAATTGGTTCTCAACTTACAAAACTATTGATGATGGTATTTTTTTTATGGAAATGATATTTCTTGTAAAATTGTTGGGATTGATATTATTAGGATTAAAATGTATGATGGTGCTATAAGCATGCTAACAAATGTGAGGCATATACCTAAACATAGAAAGAACCTAATATATTTGAGAGTTCTAGATTCCAGTGGTTATAAATGTACAGTTCTAGGTGGAGTATTGAAGGTGTTGAAAGGAATCTTAGTGGTCATGAAGGCTAGAAAGATCATGAATCTTTATAATCTAGAAGAAAGAACTGAATCAAATCAAGAAACGGTAGTATCTGAAGATGAAAATGACTCTACTCATTTATGGCATCATAATTTGGGTCATATGAGAGAGAAAGGGCTTAAGGTACTGGTAGATTGTAAGTTACTTATGAGCTTAAAATCTTTGAATTTGAATATATGCAAGCATTGTATTAATGGAAAAAAGTCTAGACAAAAGTTTAAAACAAGAAGACATATTAGTAAAGGTATCATTGATTACATTCATTCAGACGTTTGGGGACCATATCCTAAAGTTCCTTTTGGAGGATTGTCATATTTTGTAACATTCATAGATGATTACTCTAGAAAGGTGTGGATCTATTTACTTAAAAGAAACATTGATGTATTTAATGATTTTAAGCAATTTCAAGCTTTGGTTGAAAAGAGAACTAGCAGGTCAATCAGATGTTTAGGAATAGATAATGGAGGTGAGTGTACTTCTAAGGAATTTGAAAATTATTGCAAGGAATATGGGATCGAAAGACATAAAACCATGGTGTATACTCCTCAACAAAATGGTGTTGTTGAACACATGAATATGACTCTTCTAGAGAGAGAAAGAAGCATGCTCAATAATTCCAAGTTGTAGTAGGAATTGTGGGCAAAAGCAGTGTTTAAGGCATGTTATCTAGTAAAGCGATCACCATTAGCTGCAATAGACTATAAGATTCCAGAAGAGGTATGGACAGGTGACCCTTGTGATTATTTAAATCTTAAAATAATCCAGGTGACCCAGGTGACCCTTTTGAGACCTATGCTCTTATTACTAAGAATATTGTTTCTAAGTTAGATCCCAATCTAAAAGGTTTATCTTTGTTGGGTATGGTGATGGAGTTAAGGGGTATAGATTGTGGGATCCTACTACCCAAAAAATCACCATTAATAGAGATGTCATATTTGATGAATTGCTACTCATATAATCAGATGTAGATGTTGAAGTGAAACATGAAGAAGTACCACAAACTCAACAAATTCATTTGGAGACTCGATCATCTACAAGAGAGAAGGAGAATGAATATGTCCATGAAGAAGCTCTTGCAGAAGAAGATGATGATACAAAATATTTCTAGGAAATTGAGGAAATACCACAACAATATCTATGGATATCTACATAGGTCAAAAATTTTCCTAAGAGGTATGATGATTATGCTATGTTTGTTTCTTTGATTTCTAATGACGGATAACCTAGTTGTCATCAAGAAGCAATAGAGGTATATGATAGTGCTAAATGGAAAGTAGCAATAAAAGAAGAAATGGATGCCATAAAGAGGAATAAAACATGGGACTTGGTAGAACTTCCGAAGGAAAGGAAGGTTGTAGATTGCAAGTTGGTCTACACACTAAAAAAGGGTTTTGATGATAAATTTGAGAGGTAAAAAGAAATATTCTTAGAAAAAGGGTATTCGCAAATGGAAGGTATTGATTTCCATGAAATTTTTTCACCGGTTGTTAAGCTTGTTTCAATTCATGTTGTGTTAGCACTAGTTTTTTTACTTGATCTGGAGTTAGAGAAGCTAGATGTTAAAAGAACATTTTTACATGGATATTTGGATGAGGAAATATATATGGAACAACCAAAAGGGTTTGTTCATGATCGCAATAAAATATTTTTTTGAAAACTCAAGAAGTAATTGTATGGCTTGAGGTAGTCTCCCAAGAAATGGTACAAGAAGTTTGATTCCTTCATGGTGAGCCACAATTTTACAAGAAGTGAGTATGACCATTGTGTTTACTTTAAAAAATTGGAAAATGACATATTCATTATTTTGGTGTTATATGTTGATGATATGTTTGTAGCAAGAAAAAGCATGGTTGAGATCAACAAGTTGAAGGCTAAGTTGGCTAGGACATTTAATATGAAGGATCTAGGAGCAATAAAACAAATATTGAGCATGGAGATACACAGAGATAGGAAAAATGGAAAGTTGTGGTTATCACAACAAAAGTATGTGGAGAAAATACTTATGAGATTCGGTATGAATAATGTGAAACCAGTAAAAATCCCTTTGGCTTCCCATTTCAAGTTTTCTTCAAGTTTATGTCCTAGTAATGATGAAGAAAAGGAGTATATGTCTTGTGTACCATATGCTAATGTAGTAGGAAGTTTGTGTTGATATTATGATAGCTATGGGAGGCATCAACCTCCATGTGTAACCTATGACTAGATTAGAATATTCTGGAAGCTAGAGAAACGCTAAACATATGTGTAGAAACCCTAGAAGACAAGTCAACTCAATAAAAAAATTAATAATAAAGTATTAGCCTCTAGAAAGAGAAGTCGGGCTATAAAGTTGACAAAGAGCACTATAAATAGAGGGCACTTGATCTCATTTGGTCATTCACTCACTCACAAGATCACACAAGACAAAGTGGTGTGCAAGTTTGGAGGAGGAGTGCAGATGCAACAAATGCAACTGGGTTTTGTTCTTGGTTTCTGGTTTTGGGAATTTTTACTTGGTGTGATACCTTTGGAGAAAGGTGTGATATCCCTTGTTTATCTTTTGGGTCTGGTACTGCTTACGAAATTATTCTATCTATCAAGGTTATGGTGCTTGAGGGTGGTTGTGTGCCTATGGTTGGGTGACAATATTTTTATATTGTATATGGTTAAACGAGCACATCTTAACAAGTTATGGGACCACACCACCTTCAGGAAAATCTAAACACTAGAAGGTAGCATGGAAGTTCTTTGTTAAGCTCGTTGTGGTACCACTTACAGCTATAGATAGGGTTTCTGAATGTGCAGCTGCAAAAAACCCTAACCTAACTTTCTGGGCACTTCAAGTGAGAACTTTAGCATAATTCCTAGACATTCTAGTGCACCTTAGCCTAGTGCACTTCTTGGTAATCTCAGTAAGAAAAAATTTCAAGGTTGAATTTTTGGGTCAAAGTCAAAGTCAAAGGTAGTCATGACTTACTCTATGATGACAAAAAACAAGCTAGAAGGATCTTCAAACTTCAGATCATGGAAGACAAGGATTGATCTCATCCTTGCCAAGAAAAAGGTTATAGATATCGTGAAGGGAAAGATCGTGAAACCACAGTTTGAAGCAGGAAAAGAAAATGAACCTCAGAATGTTGCAACAATGGAGAAGTTCAAGGACAATGGCATCAATGCTATGAATATCATTGTGGACTTTGTAACATATCACTTAATACCCTACATATCAAATCTTGACTCATCCAATAAGATGTATGATTCCCTAACTAACCTCTTTTCAGTCAAAAATATTGGACAAGTGATGAGTCTAACGAATGAGATTCGTGACACAAAGATGACTAAGGATGATACTTTAGCCTCATACTTTGTAAGGATTTCTCAGTTGATAGATCAACTACACACCATTGAAGAAGTTATTCTAAGAAAAGAAATTGTGAATATTGCACTTAATGTTCTCTCTAGATCATGGGATGAATTTGATGCAAGCATGAACACAAGGAAGGAGTTTCCAATGCTTGAAGAACTTTGGACATGTTTCTCACAAGAAGAGAGAAGGATAAAATCAAAAGGAAGATCTGAAAAAGAAGAGGATTCTGAAGCCTATACAACAAAGTTCAAGAGACATGGAGGTAAGAAAAGATTTGGTTTAGAAAATAAATCCAATCATAAGAGAGATATGCCAAAGGTACAATGTTATGGATGCCATGATTATGGCCACTAAAAATGAGATTTCCCTAAACTAGAAAAAAAGAGAAGGGAAAGACACCATGTGCCCACTACCATTGATGAAGAACCTTCAAAGAAGGCTAAGCATGAAGAAACAAATTTCTTCTACTACTCAGCTCTTATAGGATGTTTTGAATATTACATGTGACTGATCGATAGTGGAGATTCAAGACATATGACTAGTGATCGTGAAAACCTCTCAAGGATGAAGGAAAAGGAAACCTCTCATAAAGTGGAACTTGGAGACAACAACTCTTATGCAGTCAAAGGATTGGAAAAATCTTCTATCAAAATGGAATTATGTAACAATGTTTTATATGTTCCTGGTTTAAAAAAGAATTTAGTATCTATTTCTTGTGTGTAATACAAATTAGATAGAATATCCTTTGTCGATGGAAAAGTTCTTGTATGGTCTAAAGATTTAAAAATAGAAGATTCTAGAGTTATTTGGATATGTGAAGGAAGATTGTATAAACTCCCAGGTTAGAATTAATGGCCAAAACTACCAGTTATGGAAGATGCAAATGGAAGATTATTTATGTCAGAAGAATCATAGTCCAACAAATACAATAGTGGTGGAGTTATTGAGATCAGTCTCCAAGTGGGAGATTGTTGGTTGTGGATCCTAATTATCATCCTGATTCAAAGGTATTTGATTTCAGCCATGTTTATAACCCATGAAGACTTTACACCTCTGAAGAATGTACACTCCTCCACGTGGGCGAGTGCAGGGGGGATTTCCCCTTTTGCAGGGTCTAGGGGCAAGAATGCCCTCAAAGGAAAAATTGCCTTGTAAATGTATATTGTAATTTTATCGTAAATCTAGACCGTTCATTATAAGGTAGCAGATTTGATGGTAGAAGTTATGTTAGGGTTTTTTTCCTATAAGGAAACCATATTTTATGAGGGAAATGTATTGCAGTTATGGATCATTGCGGATATTTTATTCTGAGAGAGGATACTATGAGAGAAAGAAGAGGAAGTTGCAATGGGTGTGTTGTAGATTGTATCCCTTCATTTTCTGAATAATAATAAAGGAAGGAACTGGAAATTTCTCTGGTGGATGTAGCCCACACTAGGTGAACCACGTATATCTGTGTCTCTATTGTATTGTGTATATTATGTGTTTTATTTCCACATTTGTTTTATTTTATTTCTCTACAATCCTAGTTTTCTAACAACTGGTATCAGAGCTAAAGTTAACTCATAGGAAATGAGGGTTCCTGGTTCAAGTGGGAGCAATGGCAGAAGATGGAAAGTTTAGGGTCGAGAAATTTAATGGCCAAAACTACCAATTATAGAGATGTAGATGGAATATTATTTATATCATAAGGATCTATTCCTACCATTGGGTGGAATAAAAAAGAAGTTGATGGCCATGAAGGACGAAGAATGGGAGGTTCTTGACATAAAGGCACTAGGAATGATACGATTGAGACTGGAAGCGTCAGTGGCTTTCAGTATTTTGAAATAAAAGACAACGAAGGAGTTGATGGACGCATTGGCTAAACTGTATGAAAAACCCTCGATGTCCAATAAGGTAATTCTAATGAAGAGATTATTTAATATGAAGATGTCAAAAGGTGGGTTTGTTGCAGATCATTTAAATGAATTTAATACAGTTAATAATCAACTAAGTTCTATAAAAGTGGACTTTGATGATGAGGTCATGGCTCTTCTAATCTTGTGATCATTTCTAGAAAGATGGAATAGCTTGGTCGTGGATGTAACTCTGTATTTGGTTCAAACACTCTAATATTTGATGATGTTGTTGGTGTTATCCTTAGTGAGGAAATGCGATGGAAAAGCATAAGTGAGACATCAGGTAATGCGTTAAAAATGGAGAATAGGGGAATACAAAAGGATAGAGGAAAGGGCTTAGGGAACCACAAGAATTCTAGGAAAGGAAGATCCAAATCCAAACTTGGAAAGATAGAGTGTTGGAATTGTGGAAAGAAATGACATCTAAAGAAATATTGTAGAGCTCTAAAGAAGCAAAGAGATGGATAGTAGGAGAAAAATAAGGAAGCAAATGTAACAGGTGATGTGTTACAAGATGCTTTGATTATTTTTGTAGATAATATTTTTGAGTCTTGGGTAGTAGATTCAAGGTCTTCATTTCATGCCACACCTCATATGAAACATTTTCTATATTATGTTCAAGGTGATTTTGGATAGTTTCATTTGGGTGATGATGAACCATGCAAAATTGTTGGAATGTGAAAGGTAAAAATAAAGAAAAGGAATGAAAACCAATGGTTGTTGAAAGAGGTAAGACATGTTCCATATCTAAGGAAAAATCTAATTTCAAAAGAGAATTTGGAAAGTGAAGGTTGTATATCCATATTTACAGATAAGGTGTGGAAGGTCACCAAAGGATCATTGGTGATAGCAAAAGGACTGAAGGTAGGTACATTGTATTTATGTACTGGTAATACTGACTCTTCTATCTCTTTAGCTTCTACAGTAGTGGATACATTAACATTGCAGCCTCATAGGATTTGACACATGAGTGAGAAGGGAATGAAAATACTTCACAAAATAAATTTGTTGCCAGATATTAAACAAATTAATTTGGATTTATGTGAGCATTGTGTTTATGGAATACATAAGAGAGTCAGATTTCTCAGAGTCAGAAATAAAAAGAAGAGTGAAAGGTTAGATCTTGTGCATACATATGTATGGGGACCAACTCAGGTATCATCTCTTGGTGTCTCTCGTTATTATGTTACTTTTATTGATGATGCAACAAGAAAAACTTGGGTTTATTGCATTCGACAAAAATATGATGTTTTGATACTTTTAAGAAATGAAAAGCTTTGGTTGAGAATGAGACAGAAAAAAGGTTTAAGTGTCCCAGATCAGAAAATGGAGGTGAATATTGTAGTAAGGAGTTTGATTATCACTGTTCATACCATGGGATTCATAGAGAGAAAAAAATTCTAGGAAAACCACAAGAAAATGGATTGTCAGAAAGGATGAACACGACAATCATGGAGAATGCAAGGAGTATGAGATTGCATGTTGGTTTTCCCTTACAATTCTAGGCAGATGTTGTAGATATTGTTGTTTACTTAATAAACAAAGAACCTTCAAGCTCTTTGGATGGTACAATTTCAGAGCAGGCATGGACAGGTAAAAGGGTAAACTATTCATTTTTGAAGACTTTTTGTTGTGAAGCATTTGTCCATATTGATAAAGAAAATAGAACAAAGCTTGAGGGAAAATCCAAGAAGTGTACCTTTATTGGATACAATGTTAATGATTTTGGTTATCGCTTATGGGATTATGAAAATAACAAAATCATTAGGAGTAGATATTACATATTCAATGAGAAGGTCATGTACAAAGATCAGTTGCAAGGAAAGAAACATGAAAAAGAAAAACCAAAATACACAGTGCTTGATGAGATCACTGAAAAAGAAATTCCAAAGGTACCAAAACATCAAAATGTACAACAATAGGAGAAACATGTACCTCAAATTCTTGCAAGTGTTGTTAGAAGATCTACCAGGTTAAGTAGACCCCCTGAACGATACTCGCCTTCATTGTATTATTTATTGTTGACTAATTCTGGTGAACCAAAATTTTATGAAGAGGCAATGCAGGTAGACACTAAAAAGAAGTGAGAGCAATGAATGCAAGAGGAAATGGATTCACTAGTAAATAACCAGACTTGGGATTTGGTTAAGATTCATGCAGGAAAAATAGCATTACAGAATAAATGGGTTTACAAGTTGAAGGAAAAAGATGGAGGGAAAAAGTGGTACAAGGCTAGACTTGTTGTAAAGGGGTTTGCACAAAAGAAAGGTATAGATTTTGATGAAATATTTTCTCGTATTGTTAAAATGACTTCAATTAGAACTATTTTAAGTCTTGTGGTAGTATAATATTTACATCTTGAACAATTAGATGTAAAAAAAACTTTTCTCCATGGGGATTTGGAGGAAGAGATTTATATGCAAGAGCCACAGGGGTATGATGTCAAAGGGAAGGAAAATTTGGTATGAAGGTTGAAGAAGAGATTGTATGGCCTAAAGAAAGCTCCAATATAGTGGTATTTGAAGTTTGACAGGTTTATGATAGAACAAGGTTATAGTAGATGACATTTTGATCACTGTGTTTATTTTAAAAATCTAGAAAATGGAAGATATATTATCTTGCTATTGTATGTAGATGACATGCTTATTGTAGGGTCTAATATGAAAGATATAAATGTTCTCAAGAATAAATTAGCTAATTCATTTGTGATGAAGGATTTGGGTGCTACAAAGAAAATCCTTGGCATGAGAATAACAAGAGACAGGAAAAATCACAAATTGACATTGTCTCAGGGTGAGTACATAGAGAAGGTGATGGAGAGGTTTAGAATGCAGAATGAAAAACCAATTAGTACACCTTTGTCCAACCATTTGAAATTAACTAAGGAAATGTGTCCCAAGACACATGAGGAGATATAATACATGTCCAGGGTCCCTTATTTATCATCAGTTGGCAACTTGATGTATGTGATGGTTTGTACAAGACTAGATATTGCACATGCAGTGGGAGTTGTGAGCAAGTATATGAAAAATATAGGTAAAGAAAATTGGGATGAAGTAAAGTGGATTCTCAGGTATTTGAGAGGTATTGATACTCATGCATTATGTTTTGGAGGTTCATACACTATTCTACAAGGATATGTTGATTCATATATGGAAGCTGATAAAGATAGTAGGAGGAGCACCACAGTGTATTTTTTTACTATAGGTGGAACAACAGTAAGTTGGATTTCAAAACTGCAAAAGGTTGTTGCAATTTCAACAACAGAAGCAGAGTATGTTGTTTCTATAGAGGCTAGTAAAGAAATGATTTGATTACAAAGGTTTATGAAGGAATTGGGAAATAAGAAGGAGAATATCATATTGTACTGTGACAATGAGAGTGCCATTCATCTTGCAAAGAAATCATCCTTCCATTCGAAGACTAAGAATATAAATCTCAGGTACCATTTCATACGATCTGTCTTGGAAGATGGACCTTTGAAGTTGGGAAAGATACACACTAGCCAGAATCATGCAGACATGTTAACAAAGGGAGTAACCAGAGAGAAATTGAGTTCCTTCTCAGTTTCAGTTGGTCTTCAAGAATGAAGGTGAATATCAGAAATTTTCTAGGTCCAAGAAGGATCATAGTCCAGTAGATACAACAACGGTGGAGTTGTTGAGATCGGTCTCCAAGTGGGAGATTGTTAGTTGTGGAGCCTGATTATATTCCTGATTCATAGGTCTTTGTTTTCAGCCATGTTGATACCCCATGAAGACTTTACACCCTAGAAGAATGTACACTCCTCCACATGGGGGAATGCAGGGGAGGATTTCCCCTCCTATGGGGTCCAGTGGGGCCATCCCCCTAGATGGGGGGTCCGGGGGAAAGCAGGCCCCGGAAGGAAAAATTGTCTTTTAAATGTATATTGTAATTTCATAGTAAATCTAGACTGTTCATTATAAGGTCCTAGATATGACAGTAGAAGTTATGTTAGGGTTTTTTTCCCTAGAAGGAAACCCTATTTTATGAGGTAAATGTATTGCAGCTATGGATCATTTTGAGTATTGTATTATGAGAGAGGAGACTGTGAGAGAAAGAAGAGGAAGTTACATAGGGTGTGTTTTAGGTTGTATCCCTTCATTTGTTGGATAATAATAAAGGAAGAACCTATAAATTTATTTGTTGGATATAGCCCACACTGGGTGAACCACATATATATGTGTCTCTATTGTATTTTGTATCTTCTGTGTTTTATTTCCATATTTGTTTTATTTTATTGATCTGCAATCCTGTTTTTCTAACACAAGCTCATGTACATGATAAACTCAATCTCATTGAGTTATGGAATATAAGGTATGTTTGGATTCATTATCAATCATTTACATCTCTAAATTAGATGGTTGTAGGAATACCAGAACTACAATCAGTACACGAAGGTATTTTCATAGGATGTTCACTTTGGAAGAATATTAAGAAGCCAATCCCAAGTAGTGAGAATATATCCAAGGAGATATTGGATCTAATACACTCAGATTTATGTGGTCCTATGCCAATGAAGTCTCTAGGAGGATCTCTTTACTATGTGATGTTCATAGATTACTTCTCAAGAAATACTTGGATGTACTTGATAAATATGAAAGATGAAGTATTTGGAAAGTTCCAAGAATTCAAGGTTGAAGTGGAAAACTTGAAAAATAAGAAGATCAAGATGTTAGGATTTGATAATGGAGGAGATTACACCTCCAAGGAACTCATTTCCTTTTGTAAAATAACTGGGATTAGGAGGGAGATAATTGTCCCACATAATCCTCAACATAATGGTGTAGTAGAAAGAAAGAATCGTTCCATTGAAGAATTTTTTAAATCAATGATGAATGACCATAATATATCCATGTTTCTATGGGGAGAAGCAACTATGACAACTGTATATATTAAGAATATAAGTCTTCATTGTATATTGAAGAACATGAATTCATAAGAAGCATTTTGGGGAAAGAGGCCAAGTGTGGAACACTTAAGGATATTTGGGTGTCATGTCTATATCCATGTTCCCAAGGAAAAAAGGAAGAAGTTGGAACCTTTAGGAAAGAAAGGCGCATTCGTTGGATATAGTGATACATAAAAAGCTTACAAAATATATTTTCCAGGTCAAAAAAAGATTGAAATCAGCAGGGACATAACCTTTGATGATAATATTTCCTTCAAGAAATCTATAGAAGATCCCATAGACTCCAATGATCAAGAAGAATATGAAGAACCTAAGGAAGAAAGTGCATGTTCACCAGAACATCCCAGTGATAAACTAGACCAACCACTTGAACCTATAAAACCAATTGTTGTACCCAAGAGCATAAAATGACTAGCATGGCCAGAATCCACCTTACAAGAATAAGAAAGACATAAAGCACCTAGTGGCACCTTCAGAGAAAGGAAGAGGCCCAAAATATTCTCTAGTTATGCGACACTCATGACAAATCTTGTTAATGAAAAACATTCCACCTTTGAAGAAGCGATCAAGAAGAAAGAATGGAAGGAAAATATGATGGAAGAATGTAAATCCATCATGAAAAATGATGTATGGGAAATTGTTCTTAGACCTAAAGGAAAATTGGTGGTAACTTCAAAGTGGGTTTACAAGATAAAAACACACAATAGATGGGAGTATCGATAAATACAAGGTGAGATTCATGGCTAGAGGGTTCTCCCAACAAGAGGGAGAAGACTATAATGAGACGTTTTCTCCAGTTTCTAGATATACCTCTATAAGAGCCATCACATCTCTTACAACATCCATGTGCTGGAGTTTACATTAGATGGATGTGAAGACCACTTTTCTCAATGGAGTAATTGAGGAAGAAGTATACATAGAGAAACCTCAAGGTTTTTAGGTACACCCAAGAGATACCCATGTATGCAGATTAAATAAATCATTTTATGGAATCAATCAAGATCCAAGCGCTTGGTATGCACAAATTGAAAGTTACTTGATGATACTTGGATTTTCCAAGCACTATGTTGATCCAAATATTTATTAAAAGGTTGTAAATGATGCACCTATGATCCTACTACTATATGTTGATGATTTGTTTTTGACAAGTGCATAGCCTCTCATTATTTAGTGTAAGAAGGAGCTAGCATCTAAATTCGATATGAAGGATCTTTGTCTCATTCAGTATTATTTGGCACTAGAATTATGGCGGAAGCGTGGTGGAATATTCCTAGGGAAAGGGAAGTATGTTGTAAATATCCTTCAAAAGTTTGGGATGATGGATTGCAAATCCATGGAAAATCCCATGGTGACAGATATGAGGAAGAGACTCTTATTTTGATCCAGTAAACTCGTCCCTATACTGGAAGTTGATTGGCTCATTGATGTACTTGGTGAATACCCGACCAAACATTTGATTTTTTGTAAACACGTTGAGCCAGTTCTAGGTGGAACCTAGACATGAGCATTGGATAGTTGCAAATCATATTTGATATATATTTGTGGGACACTAAACTATGGTTTGATATATTCCTCAAACAGTGATGTACAACAACATGGATTTACTAGTTCATATTGGGCAGGGAGTGCATATGAGAGAAAGATTACTTCTGGTATATGCTTCATTTTTGGATTTGCTATTATATCATGGGCTAGAAGGAAACATAAGTCTGATGCACTCAACACTATAAAAGCAACGTATATTGCATATTGTGATGCTTGTATGGAAGCAGTATGGCTCTATAAGTTGGTTTCTGGACTATTTGATCAGGTGTTGGATTTGACTGTGATATATTTTGATAATCAAAGTTATGTGAAGCTTTCAGAGACCCTCTGTTCCATGACAAGTTGAAGCACACTGAGATCAAGTACTAATTTATCCGTGATAAATTCCAGAAGGGAGAAGTGATTCTATAGTACATCTCTACCGATGAGAAAACAACTGATATTTTTATGAAACCTCTGTCCAAGATAAAGTTTTCATACTTTAGGGACAAGTTGGGAATCATGGATATTTCTCCCTTGGTTGAAAGGGAGGAGATTACTTCCTCGGTTGGGAGGGAGTGTTGATGGACAAACATTCTCCATGTGGAGAATGGTCCAGGTTGACAGGTTGTTGATATGTATCATGCTAGTATAGCTTAGATATGATGCATATCATCATGCTAGTATAGCTTAGATATGATACATATGTCCTAGGATGCATCATACTAGTAAAACTTATATATGATGCATTGACAACATGCTAGTACATATTAGAGATCATGCTTATGCCTAAGTCACATGCTAGTTTTGGACTACGCTATGACAATGATAGTCCAAAAATAGCATGATGATAGTCCAAAAATGCCTTACCTATGCATACATGGCATTAGCCTTTCCACTTACATTCTTTGCCAAAATATTGTTGAGGTTTCTTCAAAAATCCATTTTTTAGAACATGTACGTGCCTTGATGAATTGATAGCCCACATACACACGCAATATGCATACTAGTTATCCCGCATACATATGCGAGTTGCATACTAGTTAGCCCGCGTTTACCTCCAAAACTTGCAAAAAATATAAAATTGCAAGGAATTCGACGGAGTTTACGAGCTATAGAGGGTTTCCCAAAAATTTTACCCATTGTATCCCATCCCCAAACCGAATAACCATATTTTTCTCATATAAAAAGAGGTCTTGGGGTCTCATTTACAACAACAAGCAAGAGAATAAGAAAACTTTGCCAAAATCCCTTCCCCTTCTTAGCCCAAGTTTTGCATCCTATTCTAAGTTTTGGCCTTAGCATTCCCCTCCAGCCTTTTCTCCTTATACAACCCCTTCTCCTTTCCCAAGTTATAAGTTGGTTGTGAGAAGCTTGCATGGGATTGATGCACTTGGAACCACAATAGAGGAGCCCAGACTTGGTTCGCAGAGTGTTTGTCGATGAAGGTTGTAATCTTTGTGATCTTCATATTGAATAAAAGAGTTATTTCCTATCCCAAACATTGTGTCTATTTACTTTCATTTGATTTATGCATTTATATATATATCTTAACATTGATAATGATAAGTATAAATCATATATATTGTGGCATTATTTTTCTAATCCTTTTGCAGGTTAGATTTGGGAGGAGACCTGCAATATAGGAAGCTACAAAGGTGAAAGAGGTCTACACCAGCAACAAGGACCTAAGGTACACATATTCACCTTCATGAGACAGTCATCCCAAGAGTCTAGTCAAGTTCAAATTCAAAATAAATGAAGTTTTGTGTCTGATTATCGAGATCCTCCAATATTTCCCTGACGACATGTCGAAGACCTTAGGGTAGTGAGTCTTAAATTCCTATTGTTGGCATTTTTACAGGAAGAATGTTATTGTCATTGATGGAAAAAACAAAAACGAACCAAACCTCGAGAGTGCATAAGACAAGAAATCTCAGAAGAGATAGCAGTTTCCAGAAGTACAAACGAGGTCCAAGAGACGCACTCGTAGGAGGAGAAAGGTCGAGACCTGTGAACAATTATAAAACCTTCTAAGTCGGAGAGATCAGAAGCTCGGGAGGAAGAGCAACAATGGCTATTGGATCACCGATCCATAGGACCAACAACCATCAGATTGATTTAAGTGGAAGGACGGGATAAGCAAGGGTCGTTGATCTATGAAATTGATCAATGAACAACATTCATTTCGGGTCTAAATATGTGAGGAGGTTACACTCTGGAGAAAACACTTCAAGAGTTTCAGTCTGAGATCTGAAATCCCTGAAGTCTGAATAATCAGAGAGCTATAGTAAACGTCAGTCGTCAGATCATTTTAAAGTGGAAGGACATGATAAGCTAGAAAAGTAGCATCGCAGAAAGATCGAGTTTTCAATCTAAAAACATGATCGACGAACAACATTTAGTTTGGGTCTAAAAGTTGTGAGGAGGTTATTGTTCGGGGATTCTCACTTCGAAAGAATTGGTGACTTGAAAATTCGAAATACCCGAAGTCCAAAGTCCGAAAGTGAATGAAGATCCACATCAGAAAGACTATGTCAGTAGGACATGTGGTGCAATCAAAAAATGACAAGTGTCAAGTTGATTCGACATTTTAGGTACGTGCAAATCACAAATCTGAATGACACGTGGCAGCTACTAGGCTCATCACACATCATCAAGTGACATCACTATGAGATTTTTACTTCGAGAGATTTACCACCAGCACTTGCCAAAAGTTTCGAAGTCCTGAAGTGGTTTGGGGCCATCCATTTTTTAGGAGTACAAGTGGCGCGAGATCCACAACTTCAGAAGTTTGTGGATGGGGAGAACATGAAAATTGTTGAAGACAAATCTCGACTGTTGATCATCAAGGGAAGTACGTGTCAGTTGATCTGAGATTTTGGAGAAATATCACTTCAAGGATTTCCAATTAAGACTTGAGAATTCTGAAGTCCGGAGGCGTGAAAGGATCATGAACATTGATCCTAAAGGGACACGCGTCAGTGGATTGTCAACTCCGGGAAAAAGCAAAGGAAGGTTGAAAAGTTAGAAAGTTGATATTTCTGAACCTCAAATACACGAAGGGATTGTGACCGTTGATTCATGAAGACCACACGTTGTTAGATCGTGGACTTCGGGTGAAATTCTCTAGGAGCAAGAGAAGTTTGAGAATCAAGACTCCCGAAGCCCGAAAGGAAAAATCGATCTCGTTTGTTGGTTTGGAGGGCCACATGTCACTTGTTCCTTGACACTAAGGATCACGCGTGGAAGGAGGAAAGAAGGCAGGAAAAGACAATAGATCAGATCCATTGATCAAGGGAATCTTTCAAAGACTGCAAGATCAATGATCACACCTAATTGCGGGATCAGAAGTTGCTTGGAAGTTAATTTTCTGAGGGCAGGATGCAATTGAAAACACGGTATCGAAGAAGGGGTACATGGAAGCTGAAGGTAGATGGCGGGGAGAAAAGTGGTTAATCCCAAACCACTATTGGACTCTCCCTCAATCGCTCGCTTACGCAAGGACTTAGCCCGAGGTCACATGTGATAGAGGTTTAACGAGAAGAGATATCACGCCCGCAATCACGTGGTCATGTGAAGTTAATAGCCCAAGGTCATATCAGAAAATAGGGATCTAATGCTCGCTAGACCAAGAGCATGAAGTGCCTTTTGAATAGGCATATGGTCACCACTGGTGGTCACATGAAGGAAGGGGCTTAGAATCCAAAGAAGCCAAAAATGATTGACTGTAGTTACCAGAGATGACGAAGAGTTTCAACTACCAGAGATGCTGAAAAAAATCTCAGGATAACACCCACTAGTGATGAACAGGTTGAGGATAACTGCCAGAGAAGCCAAAGAATATTGGGATAATGACCACTAATCATGAACAGACTCAGAATAATCACCGAAGAAGATGAAGAGGTTCTAATGATGATCAGACAGAGGACTGGGTGTGAAAAATGGGAAGGAGAATGGAAAAGAGGGGATTTTCTCGATAGCTATGCATGTGGGGAGAAAGTGAAGTAGAACATGGCCTAAAGTAAAGATCACATATGTAGCGCAAAGCATGCAGATGCAACACTGAGAATAAAAGGAAGAAGAGACATTGAACAAGACACAATTGTGAGCACAGGAGGAAAAGAGCAGAGCAATATTGTAGAATAGTGATGAGACTAATAAGCCCTTTGACAAACACTGTATCACTATAATAAGTTTCTGTAATGAAGTTTTTATAATAAGGATGGTAGGGAGGTTCCATGGAGGACTGTTTTCCTCAGAGCTTCAAGTGTGTGCTTGAACATAGGGCATTGTAGCTTTCATCTAGTTGTAGCCAGAAAAACTAGGGTGGTAGGGAGGTACAAGGGAGAACTATTGTTCTCTGTGATACAGGTTGATGCCTATGTGACTGGAAGTTGGTGCTTCCATCCAATTAGTGCTGGAACACTCATGGATTTGGTGCTTCCTTCTAGTGGGTGCTAGAGAAACCAGAGAGTTGGTGCTCTCAACAAGTTGCAGCTTGTAAAACAGAGGTGGTAGCCTCACATTGAGTTTGTGCTCATAAGAATGATAATGTACAAAAAATAAAGACTACTTATCATATCAAGGAGAAGAGGTTTTTCTCTTCATGGGTTTCCTCAGGAAATATCTGTCTCTGTATATTTCATGTGTGTGATTGATGTTGAATATTCTATTTCTTACTTCCTTGCATTATTGTGATCATCATTGAGTGTTCTGTAAGAGTTTAACATGGGCATAATTTTTTAAGCACAAGAACAACTGATTCACCCCCCCCCTCTCAGTTGTTCAACAATTGGTATCAGATCTGGTTTCCTTTATCTAAGGGTAGATCCTAGAGCTTAAACATGACTAGCCATGAAGGAACTTCAACCAATAAGGCCCCCATGTTCAATGGAATGAAATTTTCCCTCTGGAAAGTTAGGATGAGAACCTACATAATGGATTTAGGTGCAGATGTCTGGGATGTGGTAGAGACTGGTTATGCAAAGACAATTGTACTAGCTTCTAAGGATGACAAGCTAGAATTCATCTTCAACGCTAAGGCTATGAATGTTATTATGAGTGAGCTTGAAGAAGTAGAATTTGTAAAATTTATGCACTTAGAATCTGCCAAAGAAATGCGAGACAAACTTATTAGCAGTTAGGAAGGTAATGAGAAGGTAAAGGAAGCTAAGATTCAAACCTACTGAGTACAGTTTGAACATCTAAAGATGAAAGAGGATGAAACTATTGGGAATTACTTTCTGAGAGTTGAAGAACTAGTAAATGCAATGAAAGGACCTGGTGAAAAAATTAAGGAAGCCTATTTAGTTCAGAAAATTTTGAGATCTCTGCCAGATAGGTTCAACCCAGAGGTCTCTTCTATAGAAGAACTTAATGATTTAAAATCTTTGCCTTTTGATCAACTTCTAGGAACATTGACTGCATAAGAAATGAGGATAGTTAAAGATAAACCCACCTCTAGAGAAGCATCATTTAAAGAAGATAATAATGAGGATTCTAAGCTTAATGAAATTGAAGTGAAATTTGTGAGAAGACTAAAGAAAGGATCCGGCAAGTACCAAGGCAAACTTCCCTTCAAATGTTTCAACTGTGGTAATATACATCATTTTGCATCTAAGTGTCCTCAGAAAATAAAGGATCAGACATATGACAATGAAGAGAATCACACACATAAGAAGATATATAAAGAGAATAATTTTAAGAAGAAAATGCTTTGTGTAAACAATGATGATGCTCCCTCAGATGATGAAAGCAATGACTCTTATATTGAAGATAAGGTCAATGAATTTATCCTAATGGCCAAAGAGGATTATGATAATAAAAGCACAGGAAGTGATTTTAATGATGAAGAAGTCGTGGTTGACTTGGAAGGAGAACTGATTAGTGCCCTAGAAGAAATTGCTAGACTTGGATCTAAGAAGAAAAAGAAAAAACAATTGTTGATATAGTTCGAGAAAGACAGTAAAAAACCTGATGAAGACTTTTCCCTGCTAAAAGTGGAATTAGAAGAGGCAAATAAAATAGAGGAAATTCTAAAACAACAGTTATCAGAGAAGAAGGCAAGATGTGAAGCCTTGGAAGAAGAGGTAGTAAAAAACAGAAAAGAGATGGAGAAGTTTAAAGCATTGTGCCTCCAAAATCTTCCAAGCATTAAAGCCTCAACATAACTAAATGACATTCTGAGCAAACAAAGATCTCCTTTGTTGAAGACTAGTTTAGGTTATGTAAGTGGTTCAAGAAGCAAAGAGCCATAAAGCAAAGAGACAGTAAAGATGATCAAGTTCCAAGTCAGTAGACAATCAGACCATGTGAGTACTATGCCACCAAAAGTTAATAAAGACAAGATGTTCCCTGATAAAAAACAAAGATATTAGAAGATGGAGAAACAAATGCCAAGAAGGATTCCATCCTTCAGGTACCAAAATTTCTTCCATGGTTACTGTTTGTACTACTCTAACTTTGGTCATAAGATTGCAAATTGTCAAATTAAGTTTAGAGACATGCAACTGAGGAGGTCAAGAAATAAACAATCTTGGCAACATAGAACTAAGCAACCAATGAGTAGACAACGTAGCACTAATCACTTTGACCTATTGAACAATGAGCTTGAATGTTATAAGTGTAATAACTTCGGCCACAAAGCTGCAAACCGCCATCTGAAGAATTACAAGGTAGATGAAAGGATTAAACCCTTAGCTAGAAATGTCAGCACATGGAAAAAGAAAGATAGTGAAAAATGTGGCCTAGTACTTTCAGCTCAAAAACAAAAAGACCCCTGGTATATAGATAGTGGATGTTCCAAGAACATGACTAGAAACAAGGATAAGTTTATGTCTATAAGTAAAAGAAAAACAAGAAATGTAACCTTTCGAAATGATGAACCAGGTAATATCAAGGGTAAACGGATGGTGAGTTTGAGTAATGGTAAAGGAAAAGCCCAGGATGTTCATCTTGTATATGGGCTGAAACATAATTTTCTCAGTGTAACTCAAATGTGTGACCGAGGATGTGAAGTGGTGTTCACTTCCAAAGATTGTAAGATAAAGTCCGTAAACTCGGGACAAGTGGTGGATAAAGGCATAAGGACACACAATAATGTATATGTGATGAAAGAAGATAGATAAGAGTGTCATCTAAGAAAACATGATGAAATTTGGTTATGGCATAGGAGACTTGGACATCTAAACTTTGACCACTTAATCAAGCTCAAAAATCTTGAGTCAGTAAAAGATCTTCCAAGAATATCAAAGCCACAAGATTCTGTGTGTAAACCCTACCAAGTAGGAAAGCTAACCAGGACACAGTTTAAATCCAAGAGCTCTACTTCAACAGAGAAACCACTCCACTTAGTTCATATGGATTTATGTGGACCATCAAGACAGGAAGGCACAGGGAAGGAAAACTACTTTATGTTGATCATTGATGATTACTCCAGACTTACTTGGGTTGCTTTTCTCAAAGAAAAAGCTGAAGCATTTGAGAAATTTAAAATATTTAAATCTTTAACTAAAAATCAAACATGAAACAAGTTAAAGGCAATAAGATCAGACAGAGGAGGAGAATTTGTGTCAAATGATTTCAAGGAATTATGTGATAAACATGGGATCAAGAGAGAATACACAATCCCAGGAACTCCACAACAAAATGGAGTAGTTGAGAGGAAAAACAGAATAGTTCAGCAAATGGTCAGGCCAATGATGAATGAGAAAAAAATTGGTTAAAATTACTGGGTAGAAGAAATACACACAACACTCCATATTCTTAACAAATCCCACCTCAGACTAGATAGTGAAAAGACACCTTCTGAACTGTGGTATGGAAGACCTGCTTCAATCAAACACTTCAAAGTCTTTGGGATTAAGTGCTACATAAAGAATAATAATTAAAATCTTGGCAAGTATGATGATATGGATGATGAAGGCATATTCTTAGGATATGCTGCCAATAGTAAAGGATATAGATGCTTTAATAAAATATTTCATAAATTAGTTGATTGCATTGATCTGAAGGTTGATGAAGGAGTCCCAATAAGAGAGGTGAGCAATATTGAGTCTACTACAGAGGACACAGCTGAATCTGAATATGAACATGTCCAAGAATCAGATGGAGAAGAGACACCCAGACAAGAAGAGTCAGGACAACAATCAACATCAAATCCTTCCTCCAGAATTACTCAAAAGAATCATCCTAAAATTCAGATAATTGGTGAGAAAGACAAAGGTGTACAAACCAGGAGAAGGATAATCAAAGACACAGAGAAATCACATATAGCCTTCATATCCACGATGGAACCTAAGAACTTTAATGAAGCTAGTAAAGACGTAAATTGGTTAAAGTCAATGAATGAGGAACTGGACCAAATTGAAAAGAATGACACTTGGGAACTCGTTCCTAGGCCAACAAATAAAAATGTAATAGGATCCAAATGGGTCTACAAAAACAAGATGAATGAGCAAGGAAATATTGTAAGATAAGGCTAGATTGGTTTGCAAAAGATATGCTCAAATAGAAGGACTGGATTTTGATGAAACATTTGTTCCCATAGCAAGATTAGAATCTATTAGAATGTTTCTTTCCTATGCTTGTCATAAACAGTTTAAATTCTATCAAATGGATGTCAAGTCAGCTTTTCTAAATGGAGATCTAAAAGAATAAGTCTATATGGAACAACCGGAGGGTTTCCAACTATCAGATAACCTTGACTTTGTCTGCAAGCTGAAGAAAGCCTTATATGGGTTGAAACAAGCTCCTCATGCCTGGTATTACAGACTGGATAAGTATCTTCAAGACAAAGTGTTCAAGAGAGGAACATTTGACAACAATCTATATATCAAAACATAGGGTAACGATTTTCTCATTGTGTTGGTCTATGTAGATGACATCATCTTCGGAAGCAATAATGCTTCACTGGTACAATGGTTTGCTTCTTCCATGCAATATGAATTTGAAATGTCTATGATAGGGGAACTGTCATTTTTTCTTGGTCTGAAAATTACTCAGAGGTCTGAAGGAATATTTATTTCTCAGGATAATTATCTAAGAGAAATATTAAAAGGTTTCAAATGGAAGATTCTACACCTATGAGCACACCTATGGTCACTAGATGCAAGTTAAGCAAGGATGATGACTTACCTGATGTTGATCAGATTTCATATAGGTCTATGATAGGCATCCTATTGTACATCACAACATCCCATCCAGACATAATGCATGTTGTTGGAGTGGTAGGAAAGTATCAGGCTACACCTAAACAGAGTCATTTTTTATCTGTCAAAAGAATATTCAGATACTTGAAAGGAACAATGAACTATGGCCTGCGGTATCCTAGGAATCATAATTTTCAACTATCAATCTATTCAGATGTTGATTGGGCTAACTGCGTGGATGAAAGGAAAAGCACGAGTGGAGGTGCATTCTTCTTAGGAGATTCTCTTGTAGCATGGTTGAACAAGAAGCAAGGTTCCATTTCCTTATCGACTACAGAAGTTGAATACATTGCAGCTGCCACTTTTTGTACCCAAGTATTATGGATGATTCAGACACTTGTAGACTTGGAGGTAAAGTATAATGCACCGATCCCAATTCATTGTGATAATACTAGTGCCATTAGTGTGTCCAAGAATCCTGTATTTCACTCCAAGAACAAGCATATACTCATCAAGTGTCAATTCTTGAGGGAACAGGTAACCAACATTGTTGTTTCTTTGCATTATATTCCATCCAAAGATTAGATTGTTGATATCTTCCCTAAGCCGCTTGCAAAAGCTCAATTTGAGTATCTACGCCAGAAGTTGGGTGTGACCCTATTATCAAGTTAAAATAATCTATCTGATCAGGGGGAGAGTGCTCCTAATATATCTGATCAGGGGGAGCACACAGTCACTCTCTGTTTTCTTTGACATTGATGTCAAAGGGGTATAAAAAGGTGTTGTCTATATGCTACAGTTGGAGTTATAAGAAACATAGTGCAGCTTTTCAGGGTTGCCATCAATGCCAAAGGGGGGTATTGTTGGCATGTTTACAGGAAGAATGTGTTTTTCGTTGATGAAAGAAAAAAAATGAACCAAACCTCGAGAGTGCAGAAGACAAGAAAGCTCAGAAGAGATAGAAGTTTCTAGAATTGCAGACAAGGTCCAAGAGATGGACTTGCAGGAGGAGAAAAGGTCGAGACCCGTGAACACTTAGAAAACCTTCTAAGTCGAAGATATCAAAAGCTCAGGTGAAAGAGAGACAGTGGTCATTGGATCACTAATCTAGAGGACCAACAAGCGTCAGATTGATTTAAGTGGAAGGACAGGATAAGAAAGAGTCGTTGATCTAAGATCTTGATCAACGAACAACATTAATTTTAGGTCTAAAGATGTGAGGAGGTTATGCTCCAGAGAAATCACTTCGAGAGATTCAGTCTGAGATCTGAAATCCCTGAAGTCCGGATAGACAGAGAGATGGAGTAAACATAAGTTGTCAGATCATTTTAAAGTGGAAGGATAGGATAAGCTAGAAAAGAAGCATCACAGAAAGATCGATCTGTTAATCTAAGAACATGATCAAAGAACAACATTTAGTTCGGGTCTAAAAGTTTCAAGGAGGTTACTATCTAGAGATTCTCACTTTGAAAGAATTGGCGACTTGAAAAGTTAAAATAGTCGAAGTCCTGAAGTCCGAAGTCCCGAAGTGAATGAGGATCCACGTTAGAAAGACTACATTAGCAGGACATGTGGTGCAATCAGACAATGACAAGTGTCAAGTTGATTTGTCATTTCAGGTACGTACAAATCACAAATCTGAGTGACACGTGGCAGATACTAGGCTCATGACACGTCATCAAGTGACGTAAGCAAGTGATGTCACTCCGAGAGTTTTACTTTGGGACCTTTACCACCAACACTTTCCCAAAGTTCTGAAGTCCCGAAGTGGTTTGGGGCCATCCATCGTCAAGGAGGACAGGTGGCACGAGATCCAGAACTTTGGAAGTTTGTGGATGGGGAGAACGTGAAAATCTTCGAAGACAAATCTCGATCGTTGATCTTCAATGGGAGTACGTGTTAGCTAATATAAGATTTCAAAGAAATATCACTTCAAGGATTTCCAGTTGAGACTTGAGAATTCCAAAGTCTGGATACCCGAAAGGATCCTGACCATTGATCTGAAAGGGACACGCGTCAGTGGATTCTCAGCTCTGGGAAAAAGAAAAGGAAGGTTGAAAGGTTGGAAATTTGAGATTTCTGAACCCCGAATACCCGAAGGGATTATGATTGATGATTCAATAAGACCACGCATCCTTAGATCATGGACTCTGGGTGAAATTATCTGGGAGAAAGAGGAGTTTGAGAATCGAGACTCCCAAAGCCTGAAAGGTGAAATCGATCTCGTCCGTTGGTTTGGAGGGCCACATGTCACTTGGTCATTGAGACTAAGGATCGCGCGTGGAAGGATGAAAGAAGGCATGAAAAGACAATAGATCAGAGCCTTTGATCGAAGGAATCTATTAAAGACTGTGAGATCAATGATCATGCTTGATTGCAGGATCATAAGTTGCTCGGAAGTTAATTTTTTGAGGGCAGGCCGCAATTGAAACCATGGTATCAGAGAAGGGGTACGTGGCAGCTGGAGGTAGATTGCGGGGAGAAAAGTGGCTAATCAAAAACCACTATTGGACGTGCCCACAATTGCTCGCTTACGCAAGGACGTAGCCTAAGGTCACACACAACAGGGGGCTAATGAGAAGAGAGCTCACGCATGCATTCACGTGGTCATATGAAGTTAATCACCCAAGGTCATATCAAAAAATAGGGAGCTAATGATCACTAGACCAAGAACGTGAAGTGCCTTTTGAATAGGCGTATGGTCATCGTTGGTGGTCACATGAAGGAAGGGAATTAGAAGGAAAAGAAGCCAGAAACAACTAACTGTAGTTACCAGAGATGACGAAGAGTTGTGACTGCTAGAGAAGCTGAAAAGAATCTCAGGATAATGCCTGCTAGTGATGAAAAGGTTTAGGATAACTGCTAGAGAAGCCAACGAATCTTGGGATAACGACCACTAATGATGAACAGACTTAGAATAATCCCCAAATAAGATGAAGAGTTCGAATGATGACCAGGTAGAGGACTGGGCGTGAGAAATGGGAAGGAGAACGGAAAAGAGAGGGGATTTTATCGATAGCTATGCATGTGGGGAGAAAGTGAAGTAGTGCATGACCTGAAGTGAATATCATAGACATAGCGCAGAGCATGCAGATGCAGCATAGAGCATAAAAGGAAGAAGAGAAGTTGAATAGGTAACAGTTGTGAGCATAGGAGGAAAAGAGCAGAGCAGTATAACAGAATAGTGATGATATTGGTAAGCCCTTTGACAAACACTGTATCACTCTAATAAGTTTCTCAAATGAATTTTTTATAATCAGAGTGGTAGGGAGGTGCCAGGGAGGACTGTTGTCCTCAGAGATTCAAGTGGGTGCTTGAACACAGGGAGTTGTAGCTTCCATCTGGTTGCAGCCTGAAAAACTAGGGTGGTAGGGAGGTGCAAGGGAGAACTATTGTTCTCTGTCATACAGGTTGATGCCTGTGTGATTGGAAGTTGGTGCTTCCATCTAGTTGGTGCTGGAACACTCAGGGAGTTGTTGGTTCCTTCTAGTGGGTGCTAGAGAAACCAAAGAGTTGGTGCTCTCAACAAGTTGCATCTTGTAAAACAGAGGTGGTAGCCTCACATTGAGTTGGTGCTCATAAGAATGATAATGTACAGAAAACAAAGACTACTTATCATATCAAGAAGAAGAGGTTTTTCCCTTTATGGGTTTCCTTAGAAAATATCTATCTCTGTATATTTCATTGGTGTGATTGATGTTGAATATTATATTGCTTACTTCCCTAAATTATTGTGATCATCATTGATTGTTTTGTAAAGAGTTTAAAATGGGCATAATT
>ML794783.1:133174-145369 GCA_009831015.1 Picea engelmannii
ATGGAAAGTGGTAAGTATGAGGGGGTTTGGTCCTGTTGTATAATCAAAAGGGACATAAGAAAATTGATAAAATTGAAAATGCGAAAAGATTCAAGAACTGGAAAACTACCATAGACATGTGTAGGAGGGTAAACCCAAGGGTAGCACTGAACATATGTGACATGGGTATGCAAGAGCTCTCTCAAATGGAGGGGACGGAGAAAGGGAAAGAAGGAGGACTGATAAGGACAAGATGTCTTCTTCAAGAAAGGGTATCATTCTATATAAGCATGTGATAAGCGAAGCATAAGTTTCTGGCAAACAATAAAGAAATCTTGTTCATTTGCAAGCTTGTTGTCTTCAAAAGAAAAGGTTAATTAGTTTATCAAAATATGCAGAACACTTATTTGAAATCACTAATCATCATTCAAGAAATTCTGACTTCTAAAAGCAAAGAGAAAATAAACATGCAATCTAAAGAAAAAGAAAAAAGCGAGAGACAAAAATTAATTTAAACTAAAGAAATTGAAACCTAATTTACCCTTCCCCTTCTTTTTATTTTTTATTTATGTACAAAAGGAAGGGAAGAACATGCTTGGACTTAGGTAGGATGACATTTTTCATAGAGAAATGCATCATCTATTTTAGATCACCTTTCCAACCAACAAATGCATGTGGCAAGGGTAATGGGCCTGCCAAGATCCAGAAAAGGTGATCACCATCTTGTAGGACCTACCAACCAACAATATGGGCTTTAGGCTTGACGTTGGAAATATGAGCATCAATAACATTAGAATGATGGTTAGAAGTTTCAATATCAAGGGTGAACTCTTCAAGAATCACAAAGTCATCATCTACAATCTCCTGATCAAGAAAATAATTATCATGATTTGAAGGAGAAAATAAAGGATTCAAATGCGTAGGAATTCCTTTGAATATATTATCATCAAAAGAAATCATGCATGCAAGAGAGATATGCATATCATTATTAAATTACTCAACCTCTTTGAATTGAAAAAATGAGTTCGTGAAATAATTTTGCAATGTAAAATCTTGATTATCCTTATGGGGATCTTCAGAAGAGGACTCATCACATGTATCAATAAAATTATAAGAACCCTCATTATGTTTATTTGACCTTTCATAAAGAGGGTAGAAAAGGTCGAAATCAACATCTTCCTTTGCACAATCAACTTCATCATTGTATGCACATGAATGAAAGATTTGGAATGAGATGTGATCTTGAGGTTGGGTTTGTTTATTAGGTTCAAGAATGGTATTTTAAATATGGGAGATTGGTTGATAATTAAGCATCATGATCCTCTTCACATCCAACCTCTTGATCATATGTGATAAAAGTATCATAATTAGGCCCTAAAGAGGGCTTCAAAGATCTCTCAATGTAGGCATGATTTGAATATTGATATTCAAGGAAGAGCATGTGATATTGTAAATCATTAATGATGGGGATTAAGGAAGAAAAATATTTGTGGAAATAAAAAACAACAAAGGAGAAACTTGTTCTTAAGAACTGCTCCTTGAAATCAAGGCAAGTGATTAAAGCTAGCTCCAAATTTTGAACATTATTTTCTTCCAACTGTCATCGGTAAAGAGGTGGTAAAATATCATAATAATGTAAAAGGGAAACCAAGTTGGCAGGGAGAATATCCGTAGGAATGCAATTATACAACTTGATAAACCTAACTTTAAAAGCGTGAATACTTTCATTATCCTTCATGTGCAAATGATTAAATCTCTTAAGATGCTCATAAGGGTTATCAAAGTGCCCAAAAGTAGATGTAAACCAATAAGAAAATTGAGACCATATATAGATGCATCCATCAAGTAGGTTGGAAAATAGAGAAGTGACATTATCTTGAAGGGAGTTGATGAACAAAAGCATGCAACTATCATTATCATTAACTATGAGGATGGTACAAGCATTGGAAAATGCACGAAGATGTTCAACCGTTGTAACAGTTCCATCCCCATGAAATAAAGGGAAATATTGCTTGAATATGTTAGGCAAGGGACTAACCGGGTGAGAAAACTTCAAGGGGGTAGGCATAAACCATGGGGAATTATTTAGGTCTTCCCCAAATTCAAAAATCCCATACTTGTGAATGATCTTCCTTGGATTAGTAATTGAAACCACAAGGTTACAACCACTAAACATACTTTCAATCAGTTGAGACATTGAGGTCTAGAAAAGATAAATGTAAATTTGAAATAATTAAAATAAAACTAGGAAACAACCATTGAACAGTCCTCCCCAGAATGGTCACCAAAAATATGTTGATGTCGAGAGACTAAAGAGTCCCCAACACCAATATCTCGACCTCCCGAGGGGCTAGGAGGGAAGAGATGGGAATGTCACCCTAGATTTAGAGCCCCAACAATAAAACACATTAGACTCTAGGCTAAATCTCCTCTAACCTAAAGTCTAAGCATGAAATCATTTTGCTTTGTATTTTTCAATATTAAGTTTTTATATATTTTATAATTTATGACTTTTATGCTTTTCTAACTTTAAGAAATAACTAGAAGGTAAAAAGTATATATATATATATATATATATATATATATATATATATATATATATATAGAAGTGTTAAAAGATTAATAAATTAAGTTAGTGCATAAATATAATGCAAAATATTATTAAAGACAATTTAAACTAATTTAAAAGTTAAAAAATAAACAAAACAATAAATAATGATATTTATTATGAATTATGTTTTTTTTTTTTCATTTCTTTAAAATATTTTTATTAGAAAAATAAAACAGTAACAAATAAAACAAATAAAGATGGTAAATAAAAAAAATAGTATACATGTATTAAAAACCAGTATTAAGTTAGTTGGCACTTAAAATTTCAGTATAGATAATGTAAAAAGAAAATAATCCATTTCTGCGAAGTTTCTTTATTTGGAAAGACTTCTAAATCTCTGAGATGTATAACAATGTCCACTTCCTCTTTGTATCCCTCGACGTAGCCATCACTCCAACCAACGATTACTTGGTAGGTTCCATGCCGCTTCTCGTGGATATACCCAAAATTAGTCTTTGGCTTTTGAAAATTATCAACATATTTTTTTTAGTTCTTTAATGTCTTTGAACTTGTTGACCGAAACAATGGCAACTGAAAAACGACCTTTTCCTTGACTATGAATAACTTATTGTCTGATGTAAAAATGGCCTACATTAAGCTCTCCATATTTTCCACGTTCATTTTTTTTTCAATGCTTCAAGTATTCACTTTACAAAGCAAATATATGACTCACATTTCTTGGCATAAATCCACATTTGAAATAATGCTCAACTTTATGAATTAAGTTAACCCATAAAGGAAATGACTTGTATAAGTGTATTTGGGACATCATGTGGTGGTTTTCAAATCATAAAGTAATTAAAAAAAGGTAAAGTGAATATGAAGATCTTTATTTTAATAATAGAGATGATATGTGGAAATAATATATATTTTCTTTTGAAAAGGAGTGGAGAAATCTAATAAAGTCAACTTTATATGATATACGATAGTTTTAACTTTTGGTATGGCATAAAAAGTGTTAAAGGAATGATATAACTTTATGAAGGGTGAGTGATGAGATGTATCATGGAGAGTGAGATATGTGATATGTAGACATCTAATAATATGTAGGGTATAAGGTAAAGTGATCTAAAGGCTATAATGTACAAGAGTTCGAATATATCATGTCAATAAGATAATGTGAGTAATGTGAAGAGTGAGGAAAGGGCCATGCCTAGTGTCATAATGGTAATTTTTCCAAGTATCTCGTCAAATTTAGTGAGAGTGCATATAATTTTTTTGCAAGTGGTTTGAAATTAGGGGGAGCCTGGAAACACTTTGCCGGCTAGAACTGCTGACCAAAAATGTAGTCAACAATGGCTACTAGAAGGGTGGCCACTAACAAAGAGCATCATGTTCCCTCTCCTAACCTCACTCAACCAAAAAGGTTGACAACTAAGAAAATGGATAAAAGAAGAGCAAAGGGATTACGTTTCAATTGTGATAGCAAGTATAGTAAGGAGCATAAATGCGGTGAGAAGAAAGTATTCTATATGGTCTATGAAGAGGAAGAAGATAAACAAGTATAACCATTACAAGATCTACATCTAGAAGAGACTACTCCAATGATATCTTATCATGCATTGGCCGACATCAGTACTCAAAAAAACCTTAAGATATAAGGATACATAAAAAGGAAAAAGGTAACAACATTGATTGATTCTAGTAGTACCCATAGCTTCATCAATTACAAATTAGCAAAACATCTCAATTGCTTTGTATTTCTAGCACTAGAGTTGCAAGTAATGATTCCATATGGAGGTACCATAAATTGTTTTGGGAAGTTCCATAGTATTAATCTTAATATGGGGGAGTATTTATTGGATAGTCCCATGATTGCCATCCAAATGGGTGGTGTTGATGTTGTATTAGGGGTCCAATTGTTACAATGATTGGGAACAATGGACTTTAATTTCAAGATCTTTTCATGAGATTTTCCTCAAAAGGAAAGGAAATTTAGCTTAGAGGTATACAAGGGAAACCCTCTAATGTGATATTCTCTAATAGCATGAAATAATTACTCAAGAATGGACACCATGGTGTAATTTCACAATTATGCTCACTAGATGTTCAAACATCTAAATCTTTTGCTCCAGTGGATATCCAAATAGTTATCAACAACCATTCCAAGGTATTTGGAGATATTCCTGAGAGTATTCCACCTTCTAGAGATCATGACCATGCTATTCATTTGCAACCAAGAAGTGTACCACCTAAACATATTACTTATAGGTATCCATATGCATAGAAGAGTGATATTGAGTGTATGATCCAAGAAACGTTAGAGGCGAGCATCGTTCAAACTAGCCAAATTTATTTCTCTTCACTAGTAATGATGGTTATGAAGAAGGGCGGTTCATGGAGTATGTGTCTAGATTATAGACAACTCAAAAAAATAACCATCAAAGACAAGTTTCATATTTTTGTCATTGATGAATTATTAGATGAATTTCATGGAGAAATTTCCTTTAGTAAGTTGGATCTTTGTTCAGAATATCATCAAATTAGAATGAGGCAAGAAGGCATTCCAAAAACAACCTTTAGAACTAATGAAGGTCATTATGATTTTTTGGTTATGTCATTTGGACTTACTAATGCACCTTTAACATTTCAAAGCTTAATGAATTATATTTTCAAACCCTTCCTAAGAAAAATTTTGTTAGTATTTTTTTATGACATACTAATGTACAAGAAATCTTCGGAAGAGCATGTACAACAGGTTAACAAAGTATTAAAATTTTTGAAGAACAACAACTTTATGCAAATCCTTCCAAGTGTTCCTTTGGGGTTCAAGAAGTGGAATATTTGGATCATATTGTATCTCATGAAGGTGTAAAAGTGGACCATAACAAAATTAAAGCTATGAGGGAATGACCATTGTTATAGTAAGATTTGCCTCGCCCCATGCAACTTCCTCAGAAGGCCTTTTCCATTTCCCTATGCAGACTTGAAGTCCCTTTTTCTAGTTCCTAGAGCTAAAAATAATATGTTTCCACATATACGCGCCCTAACAGCTATACAACATGCGTATACGTAAGTTGCACCATTACAACTTGCGTACATCGGGTTTTGTGCCCAAAATTTAAAATGGTAACGGGTTTCCATTTCACGTCACGAGATCCATGATCCTTGACCTTCCATATACTGGAAATGTTCTAACTCGACCCTTTAGTTCCAATTGAAGGCTATAAATGGGTCATAGCCAAGTTGTGGAGAAGGAGAAGAATTCAACTTTTGAGAGCAAAGTTACTATGGAGAAATTATTCACTTCATATTGAGTCTGCATCCCTTTGTCCTTTAAAGTTCAACATAGTGTTCAACCCCCAAGCTCTTCCCTTTTTGATGGAGAACCTCATTGCCTCTCTTATACGAGGTTACCTTTGGTGGAGGATTGAAGTGGTGGAGGCCCAACTAGAAGGGACTTAGTTTCTCAGTTCCGAGATGTGCTGACACAGAAGTTTGTCACTCATACACTTATGTTGATCATATTTTAATAGAAATACTCTTTTCTCGTCCAATTAATGTCTTGCAAATATTTGAATTGTTATTCCATGAGTGTATTTGTTATGAATATTGATGGATTATGCTATTATATGTGCTAAATTTATATATTATCACCATATTTTTGCATATCTTGGTTTTTGAGGAAAAGTTGCAAGTATATAGCTTTGAGTCGAGTGCTCAATCATGGACTTCATCAAACATCCAGACGAGGTAGGCTCTTTATCTTGTATTGTTAGAATGTTTGTTTATAGAGCATACTTGAGATTAGAGTTGATTTATGCAGTCATTTTCGTCTATTATGGTTTACCCTTGGCCATGGAGTGATTTTCCTCGTAACATAATTAGCGACCATACTAGGGAAAGAATCTTCTTTTCGGGGTTTGGAGTGTTTTTCTCCTTAGATTGCTCTTTGTTAACTTGAGTTTCCTTATCGTATGATTGCTTGACAACCTATTTTCATTTTGAGTCTAAGTTTCTTGGACTTCTCCTTAACCTGGCAATGTTTTAAGACACATACATGGTTTTTCCCTTGACAGGCGCATACATATGCAAGTTGTCATTCTATAGGGCACATACATACATGATTTTTGCCTAGATAGTCACATACATCATCCTTTTTGTTTTTGCTTGATTGCCGATTTTGGTGTTTCTTGGGTGAGTTTTGATGGTTGTTGAGTCTTCTTAGGTCTCTTTCATGACTATTAAGTTCCTGCAGAGTGATAGCAAACCTTTCATTGGTTGAATTTTTGAGAGGTTTTTCTTTCTCATCATCTTTTTCATTGGTTTTCCTTGCATCTTGGGCTAGGTATTTTCTTTTTGATATCCTGCTTGGTTTGTTTTTTGTTCGCTTACAGTAGGTTTTATATATCAATTTGTCGTTCAATCCTTGCATTTTCATTTCTTTATATTGAAAATACAAAAAAAATCACATTTTTCATGTTGGCATTTGATCTTTTGGGTTCTTATTATTGATCTTGATACATGTATGGAAAGATTGCATATTATTTGAAATCACAGAGTTGAATTGAAAATTGCATTTGAAAATCTTATCATTTCTTGAGAATTGAAGTTGGGAATTTTCATTATATTTATATTCATTTATTTTACTTGTTGAGTCATAACATCATCAGTTTCACAACCACACATTTTGAGTAAATAGAGCCACTAAAAGTAATGCTGATAAACTTAAAATTGATTAGAAACGATTTTATGTTTTAGGGTGCACAAACTAGCTTAAGATATATAGCCTTGGAATAGGATTTTGTGAGTAAACTTCTCCAACTCTATTAAACTCAACATATGTGTCTGACTAAGGGAGTGGTGAAATCCATTGTATAATTGGTGACGTTGGGAGGCCATGCTCACATCGAAGTTAAGCACGAGGTTGTGTGAAGTTGGTTGAAAGATATCCCTCTAATACCTTCTTAGCGTCAGATATATTTCTGGGGATCTATTCGTATCTGGGGCTCTTGATAGTGCCTTTACCTCTGTGAGAGGAGGTGATTTCAATATTTTGGGCTTTGTTTGGGTAAGTCAATACATCAACTTCTTGGGGTCATAACTTTTGCATATGATCTTCGTTTGATGCACATGATACATCGTTATAAATATCTATCTGAGGACTACAACTATTTTCATCAGATAGTATGATGATATTTTTCGACCGGTAGATACCCAAAAAAAACGTCGTTTAGGGCCTCAAACCAGCTCCAGAAGTTCATGACCTAAAAACTGCCAAAAATAGTAACTTACCAAAATTGCCAAAAAACTGTTTTGAGCCAGTTGGAAAAGGTGTGTGGCCACAGATATCCTCCTAGATAAATCCTACCTCCTTAGGAAGCAATGGTATCCATTGTGTTGAGTGCCCGAGGGAGAGGAAAAAGCGTTTGTTGAATCTGCATCTTAATGAGTTGCTTGCCTTGTTGGAGAAGTTGTGTTGCTTAGCTTGTTGAAGGTTGTCACAAAAATGTGGCTAGAAGGGTTGGACCTTTTTAAATAGTTTGGCTACATGAGATGCCTTTGTGCAGCCAACCTACTTCTGTTGGATAGAAGGTGCTTGAGCCGAGGCTATAGTGGTTGTAGTATCCTTCTTTTCACCTTTTGAATAGATTGTGAAGAAGTTGAATTTTGTAGTATGAGATACTACCTTGCAGAAATGTTTAGGTGGAACAGTAGTCGGAACTACCTCTGGTATTCTGTAGAGATGACCCCCCAGAGAAACAATGACACTGCGGGGTCGAGACTCATAAACAATGTGGCGCTTACACATATATGGTTGGCCCAAGAGAACATCACAGACATCCAGTGGGGCAACATCACATAATACCTCATCCTTGAAGGGATGGATGTTGTATGACAATCGACAATGGTGGTTGACACAAAGATATCATCCCTTGCGAAGCCACTCGATGTTGTATGGTTGTGGGTGTGGTGTTTTCAACAATCCCAACTGTTTGATGACCTTTGCTGAGATGAGGTTCTTTTAGCTTCCGCTATCAACAATAAAATGAAATGGTGTCCCCTTCACCCACATCTATGAATTAAAAAGGCACTCCCACTCTCCAGTATCTGTTGGTTCTTCTGGTTGAATTGTTGCGATCGCGAAAATAGAAGTGGGGTCTGTGTCGTTGATCTGTATTTTACTAGTATTTTCATAATCACATTCTGAATTAGGGTTTGGCTCCTTATCTTTGATCTCGGCCACCGATGACTGTTTTGAGCGACATTCATCAGTTTTGTGCCAGGGGATTTTGTGGAAATCGCACCATTTTTCGGTGTCCTTCCTTGTCTTCCCATGACCCTTCTTTTCATGTGGCTTGGACTGGTTTTTGGGAGATTGTTTGTTAGGGTCGTCTTTGTCATACTTTGGTTGTTGCGGATTTGCAGACCCAAACTCCCGTTTGTTCTGGTGCTTAAATTTATGATCTATTTTAACAACATATTGATAAGCAGCATTGAGTGATGAGATATCCAAAAAATCCATCTCATTTTGGATGTATCTGTGCATAGCCCCACGGTATTTCAGAACCAAATGTCATTCGGAGTATTTGATACCCATCTTGGTGTGCAAGGTATGGAAGGTATTGGTGAAATCTGGAACTGCTTGGCCCCTCTCTTGCCGCAGTGTGGTCCATCTCATGTACTGGTCCTCATAGTTTCCAACAGGGTAATATTATTCCTTTACCACATCCACAAAAAAATCCCAAGTGGGCTCTGTTATCCCCCACTTTTAGGGATAACTAGGAGATTATGTCTCGAGGCCCATAGGTCCTAGACATGGAGTACCGAGAGCCAGATCAACTTGAGCATGGCCCTAGAGGGACCATCTTTTCTTCCTTATAGCGCCTCCACTTTGTCAACAGCAACAACATCCATCACCTTCGGCTTGGTCCTGTATCAGAGATGGTTCTTGCTCCATGAGGTAATGAGTCTGGGTATCCTGGTATGTGTCACTCTGTGATCTGGATTTATGTAGGAACATAATGAAATACAAAAATACACATAAACACAGAGATGCAGCGGAAATAAGACTTCATTTCATTAATAACAAACGACTAAAATATGCTTACAGACATAATGGAAATAAACTAGCTAGGGCGTCGGTAGCTTATCTCTGAGAAGAGATGTGGCGGCTACTGGCCTCTGAACTGTGTTACAATGAGGCTCGAAGGCCTATTATTATTGAGAAACAATGGAAAACCCTAAACATCCAAATACCTAACCCTAGGAAATGACACGCTAAGACTATGGGCCCCGTTTGGGTAAGTTGGTACATCAACTTCCCGAGGACGTAAATTTGGCATACGGTCTCTATTTGACGCATTTTATACCTCGTTAGAAAGATCTATCCGAGAACTACAACTTTTGGGTGAGAATTATCTAAGATCCATGTTTCTCCTTGTTTTCCCAAAAAACGTCGTTTAAGGCCTCAAAACAGCTCCGGAAGTTCAGGACCCGAAAAACTGCTAAAAATAGTAAACTGTGCGGAAACTGAAAAACGGAAAGAAGCAATGGTGGGGGTCCAAGTGGAATAGGTGGGTGGCCACCAATATCCACCTGGATCATTCCTCCCCCCTTAGGAAGCAATGGTCCCCATTACGTTGAGTTCCTCCATGAGATGAGGAAACTTGTGCTGAACTTGGTCCCTGGTGAGCCATTTGCCTTGGTGAAGGAGTTGGCCTGCTTTGACAACTCGATATAGTAGTATCCTTTGTTTTCAGGTGTGCTTGATCTGTGTATCCATGATCTGATCAGTTCTGGCTTGTTCCATGAAGTCTAGATTTAATTTTGTTGGTGTGAGTTGTTCTGCCATGTTGGATGTGTCTAGTAGAGGTGGAAAGTAGGGCCGAAGGCGGTCCACATTGAACACTGGGTGCAGACCAAGAAATGGTGGAATGTTGAACTTAAAGGCATTTTCCCCTACAGCCTTGGTGAGGGTGTACGGCCCATATCGGAGCAGACGAAGCTTGCGGTGGGGTCCAGCGAGGCGCTCCTTTTGCAAATGGAACCACACTTTGTCGCCCACTTGGAAGTTGTGTGGCACCCGATGTTGATCATGTCACTGCTTGTACTTAGCATTGGCTCTGTCCAAGATGTCATGAACATGTTGGTGGATGTGTTGAATGTTCTCAATGAAGTTGTTTGTCTTATCCGCCTCAGACTGGACATGAGTTGAATCTTCCTGAGTAGCCACAAATGGCATGGCTATGTCAATGGGACATAGTGGCTCGAATCCCAAGCCCACTTGAAATGGGTTGTGGTTGGTTGAGCTATGGAGAGCCCGGTTGTAGCCGTGTTGTACATAGGGGAGGCTCTCATCCCATGTGCGTGGATGCTTTGAATTGTACATGCGCAGAATGTGTACGATCATCCCGTTGATGACCTTTGTCTGGCCATCAGTTTGCGAATGGAAAGTTGTGGACTTGGTGAGCTTGGTGTCCAACATCGACCAGAGGCTGGACCAAAATGTACTGAGGAACCTACTTTCCCGATATGATATGATAGACTATGGGGTCCCAAAGTGTACCCACACTCGTTCAAAGAAGATTTTAGTAGTGGTTTCTGCTGTGATATTCTTCTTGCAAGCCATCATAATGGACATCTTCGAGAATCGGTCGACGACCACAAAAACATAGTCATTACCATGCTTAGTAGAAGGAAGGCCCAACATGTAATCCATAGAGATGGATTCCCAAGGTCGATTGGGGGTAGGAAGTGGAGTATAGAGGCCTTGCTTCTTGATGGTCGGTTTGGCAATGGCACAAGCAGTGCAGGACTTGATTTACTTCCCGACATATTGTCGAAGGTTCGGCCAATAGAAATACTTTTGTAGTATTGCCATGGTGTTCTCGACCCCGAAATGCCCAGCGACCTGACTGTAGTGCGCCTCCCAAATCATCTTGGCACGCTCACTTGAAGGAACACAAAGGTGTCCTAGGTGACAAAGTAGGGCATCCTGGAGGTGAAAATTGGGAACTTGCTTACCCTCCAGGAGTGTATTGTATGTGTGGCCGAATTTTGGATCACTTGTGTAGAGAAGCGGCCAATCGGAAGTCTCGTGCCCATAAGAGTTGAGCATAGTGGTTAGCGCCACGATGGGTGGTCGACTGAGGTAGTCTACAACATTATTGGTGCTGCCTTTTTTGTACTTAATGTTCAAATGAAACTGTTGCAGGTATGTGGACCACTTCTGATGGCGATCGTTCTACAACTTCCCTTATGTCTGTATGAACTACAGGGGTCGGTGGTCTGTGTGGATGATCGTTTCCTTTCCCAAAATGTAATGCTTCCATTGCCGACAAGCTTGCACAATGGAATAGATTTCTTTGTCATAAGTGGGATACTTCTGGACTGTGTCGAAAAGTGTCTCACTGTGATATGCCACTGGATGCCCATGTTGAGTAAGGACTGCCCCAATAGCATAGTCAGAGGCATCTGTCTTGATCTCAAATGGTTGTTACAAGTCTAGTAATGTGAGCACTGGTGCAGAGCAAAGGCGATGCTTCAAATCCCCAAACGCCTTCTATTGAGATTCAGACCAAAATAATTTTTCTTTAGCTCCTCCCTTGGTGACTTGACTCAAGGGCCAAGTGATATGAGAGAATCCCAACACAAACCTATGG
>ML794783.1:146405-162447 GCA_009831015.1 Picea engelmannii
GTGGGTGTTTTGTGGTTGGCAAGCCCACCCGCTTCATGACCTCTACCGAGATGAGGTTCTTCTAGCTCCCGCTGTCGACAATGAACTACAACGGGGAACCCTTTACCCACATCTTGGAATGGAAGAGACGCTCTGCCTCCTCTGGATCTTCTGGTTCCTCCTTCTGGATCTTCGTGGTGGCAATGGTGGCATTGGGCTCCGCATCGATAATTTGCTTCCCCTTGTCATTCCCCTTGTTAGGTTCTATTTCAAAGTCAGAGCATGCATCCGATTCAGAAGCCTTCAACTCGGCTACCAGTGACTGCTTGGCCCAACACTCACTTGTGTTGTGAGTGGAGCTCTTATGGAATTCACACCACTTCCCCGTGTCCTTTTTTAGCTTCGTGGTGTTGTTCTTTGCTTGTAGCTTTGGCGGGTTGTCCTGGGCTTCCCTGCCTTGGCTTGGTCCTTTGTTCTGTGGTTTGGGAGTACCTTTCCCTTACTTATGATTTGCAGACCCAAAGTCTCGCTTCTTTTGTTTGAACTTCTGCTCAATCTTGGCAGCATATCGGTATGCCACACCAAGTGAGGAGATGTTGAGGAACTCCATTTCCTCCTGAATGTATCTGTGCAGACAACTGCGATACTTTAACACCAAATGTTTCTCTGAATCTTTGATACCCAACTTTGTGTGTAGGGTATGAAACAGATTCGTCATCTCATGCACATCTTGGTCCCTTTGATGTCGCAACGTAGTCCATTGTATGTATTTGTCCTCATAGCTCCCCACTGGATAATATTGTTCCTTGATGGCATCTCGGAAAGAATTCCAAGTGGGTGCAGCCAAGAACAAAGAGGGTTCTCCCTCACCCTCTTTCTCCAAGTAGGTTTCCCACTAGTCCTTGGCATGGGGGGCGGCTTTGAGGAGTGCGAAAATAATATTTTCTCGGTCGGAAAAGTCATGAACCGAGAAATATCCTTCTAACAGATTCAACCATCTATCTATGGCATCTACATCTATTTGGCCATCAAATATGGGAATGTCAAAGTTTACTTGTACCTTAAAAGGAGTTGCGCCTCCAGAGTGGCTTCTGGATGTCGATGTGCTGCCAGTCGGAATCCGTTGAAGAATCTGGGCAAAGTTGTCCATCATCTCATTCCTTTGTTTCTCGAGGGCCTCCTCAAGCAACATTTTGATAGGATATCCTGCTCCCTCATATTTCTTTTCTTCCCCCATGGGCGGTCGTCGGGGTTTGCAAGGCTGATCTTGCAAAGGTTCAACCAGATCGAGCCCCAACTCCTTATACCCCGATCTCGTTGGGGACATGCAAAGAAGGATCGAGAATGAGAAGACCACTCTGCTACCACTGATCTGGATTTATGTAGGAACACAATGAAATACAGAAATACACATAAACACAAAGATGCAGCAGAAATAAGACTTCATTTCATTAATAACAAATGACTGAAATATGCTTACAGACAGAATGGAAATAAACTAGCTAGGGCGTTGGTAGCTTATCTCTGAGAAACGATGTGGCGGCTACTGGCCTCTGAACTGTGTTACAATGAGGCTCGAAGGCCTATTATTATTGGAAACAATGGAAAACCCTAAACATCCAAAGACCTAACCCTAGGAGATGAAACGCCAAGACTATGGGCCCTGTTTGGGTAAGTTGGTACATCAACTTCCCGGGGATGTAACTTTGGCATACGATCTTCGTTTGACGCATTCTATACCTCGTTAGAAATATCTATCTGAGGACTACAACGTTTTTTGGGAAAACGGGGAGAAACATGGATGATAGATCATGTTTCTCCCCATTTTCCCAAAAAACGTCGTTTAAGGCCTCAAAACGGCTTCAGAAGTTTAGGACCCGAAAAACTGCTAAAAATAGTAAACTATGCACAAACTAAAAAACTGAAAGAAGAAATGGTGGAGCTCCAAGTGGAATAGGTGGGTGGCCACCAATATCCACTTGGATCACTCTGATACTCAAACCCTTTGAATATGTGCATTTAATTCATTTTATTTCTAATGGGTGCTTAGATTTTATACTTATCCACTTAACCATGTCTGGGGGGAAAAACAAGATGCCCTAGCAAGCTTGTGCCCATAGGTTTTGAGTTTCCACTGGGGGGGAAAACAAGATTCCCTAGCAAGCTTGTGCCCATAGGTTTTGAGTTTCCACTGGGGGGATTTATGAAAAGTCATCGTCCCCTCATGTCATACTTATCACTTTCCATCTTACTTCTCGCTCATCCACCCCATTACATTGTTCCAGGAATCGGGTTGCCGAATTATTTAAGGGTTGCACCTTGCCTTCTAGGAAGAAGGGGCTAAAGGACCAGAAGGTAAAAGAAGATGGAAAAATATAAAATCCTCAAAAAAATTAAAACCTCGAGATGCTTCGCCTAGGGATCCCTGAGAAAGCAGTAAAAGGATTCTTAGCAAGAAACAAGAAGGACCCATAAAAATAATAAAACAAGACCTAGTCAAAGGATAGGGAGTCTCATCATGAGCCATCCTATTAGGTCCATGGGCACCTAGCGGTATGACACTTCTAGAAGCTGGTTTCCACTCCAGGGTATTGGCTCTTGGTTGCATGGCCAAGAGAAATGGGGTCTCATCATGAGCCAGCCTTCTCATCTCTGTGAAATTTCTTGTGGGTAACATTGCCACCACTAGTCACCACGCTAGGGCAGTGTCCCCTAATTAGATTCTTGAAGAAAAAGCAATAAAGAATAAAGAATAAAAGGCATGAATGGGCTTGGAAACATTTGCATCCAGGACAAGTGTAGCTCACCTTCTACAAAGGCAGCCACAGGTAAGACCTGCATTTCCCTGCTTTCACTGCACCTCTTTTTAGGACATCCCTTATCCACCTCACCCATTTACATGACTTGGATTTAATCTCTTCTGGAAACATCCCTTTTCCAGTGAACACTAGCCCAATAGGACACCCTGTCACTTCCTCCAAACTGGCATTGCAGATTTGTATAATGTATTTGAGCACTTGATTGGGGTAAAAGGGGTTTTATGCACATGTTTAATAATATTGATGATTAGATGTGATTGAAATTTATATGATCCCTGTGACTTATGAGCCGATGGAGGGTGTATCTGTTGATGTGCAGGATCATGCCCGATGGACAGGTACCACATTGGATTGGTACACATGGGGAGATGATTAGTTCAGACCTCCATGGGGCTGAAGATCCCACCAGATGGATGTTGAGACTCCAGTAGTGGGAAGAGATAGGACAGAGGGGTTTTAACCAAAGAAAAGGAGGACGTTCCACAGAGGGACCCTGGCAGAGCCTTACCTAGGGGGGTTGTGCCCTCTTCATTGGAACGTTGGCCTTGGAAGGCCCAGGATGTCACCTAGGAGGCTCATGACGTCATTCATCTTTATGGACATTTTGGCAAACAAATAAGGCATTTTGGCAGGTGTGGTAGGCTGGAGAAGCCCAAGGAGGGCTAACGTTTTGCTCTAGGAGGTTGTATTTTCCCTAGAAAGGGATAACATAACCCTATAAGGGGAATGTCGTCTTGCTTTTGCTTGATTAGGGTTTATTTTATGACATTTTAATGTAAAACAATATTATTGTGTATTTTGGCCTTGTCGACCTTTTGATGACCTTAAATTTAATTAAGGTCATTGGTATGGTATATATTGAGGGTTTTCACTCTCATATTTTCATCATCTTTCACTCACCACTTGGTGAGGTCTTAAATTTGTGCCCTCATTTAGGGTGTTTGGCTGAAAATTGGTGCGCACTTATTGAAGGAGACTATTTCTTTTCTATTTTGGCATTTCTTCTTGGTGGAAGGTTTACAACTAGGGTTTGGCTATTGGAATTTTTGGTTAATGTAAGTGAATTTCTGCAACACTTCTTGATTGAATGGTTATGGTACTATTTACTTGCATTTGTTATTATAATTTGTTGAATTAAAACCCTAGGTGACAAGCACATGCTAAGGTCATTGTCTCATGTCCCTACCAAGTTAAAGAACCATTTGATTTTGTTGAAGTTAGATAGAGCCTTGCCGTAGAAACACTCTAATCCTATTCTTCTAGCCTAGCCATATTTTACTTGTTGTTGAGTCAAGGAAGAAGAAGCGCACTAAGGCCTAGGGTTCCTACACCTTAGTGAGTTGTTTTCCCTAGGGTTTGACTGATGAAGCCTTTCCATAGCAACACTTCATCATCAAACTCTCTTTTCCTTAGCCATAGCATCTATCACTCAAGATAGTCATTTTGTTCTTGTCAATGAGCTGAAGAAGGAGGAGAAAGCACTAAGGCCTATGGTTTCTACACCTTAGTGAGCCTTTATCCCATAGGGTTTCATTGTTGAGGCCTTGCTTTAGAAACACCTCAACATTTAACCCTCTTGTCTTTAGCCATATCTTTTCTTGCTCAAGCTAGCCGTTTAAATTTGTCTATTGATCTAGAGAAGGAGGAAGACGCACTAGGGCCTAGGTCATCTACACCATAGTGAGTCGTCTCCCCTAGGGTTTGAATTGTTGAAGCCATGCTATAGAAACAATCCAACATCAAAACCTCTTGTCTCTAGCCATGTTACTATCATCATGTCCCTTCAACATTTGTATCCCTTTTTCGACTCCATTTTCCCTAATAAGGCATTGATCTAAGACCTCCATTGTTTGAGTACCCTTGATCATACAAACATCTAAACTTTGAACAACCTTTAACTCTTACTAACCCTCACTTTTAGACTAACAATTACTAACTCTATTGCTGCTATAATCCACTAGTGTTATACTTATACATTGTAGCATTTATTTTTCTTTAAAGCAATTGAATGATTGGCAAAGCATTGCTTCTAGCATTAATATTTTTACATTGATTGCCATTGATAATTGTGAAGTGCCTTTAGCCTTTATGGTAAACTGATATATCATAATCATTGCTAGTTTACATCATTGATTTACTTCATCCATATCGTTTTCAATTTCTTTATATCAGAATTCCATAATTATATGAAGTACTAACAAAGCAAGTGATCTTGGATATGCATAGTTTCTTTGTTTCTTTGTCTCGGGCAGGTACACTTCTTGGTTACAATTTCCGCTTATCTTTTATCCTTATTGGCTATTAAGCTGGATTTTCTGATTGATGGTGACTTGTGAGGGGGGATAATATTACTTAGCCTTTTAAGTCTTTTCCCTCTCAAAACCCCAAGTCACCGGGGATGTCTCCCCTGGGCCTTACCTCCCTAAACAGAAAGAACCATCCCATTGAGGTGATAGTGGTGGGATAGGTTCAATTACGCTAGTTTTCCCTCCCTTCATCCTTCTTTTACCTTAACTACAAATTGTGCAATAATAGGCTCGACCCCATATATTCCAAACTCCTTTGTGGAACTTTGTTCCCAGTAATTTTTCCACTAATGTTTGACATGGGGGAGAGATTTAAGGAGTGCGAAGGTGATCTTTTCCCTGTCGGAAAAATTATGGACATAGAAATAACCTTCTGACAGATTTAACCATTTGTCTAGGGAATCCGCATCTATCTGACCTTCACATACGGGAATATCAAAATTAACTTGTACCTTGAAAGGAGAAGTTCTTCCAAAGTGGTTTTTTGATGAAGATGTGTCTGTTGCTACCGACATGCATTGAAGGATGTGGGAAAAATTCTCCATTATTTCGTCCCTTTGTCGTGTGAGAGCTTGATCAAGAAACAAATTGATAGAATCATCTGCTCCATCATTTTTCTTTTCTTCTACCATGGAGGGTTTCTTGGGAGTGCGAGAGCGATTGCCTTCAAGAGAGACAAGATTGAGACCCAAATTGCTATACTTGGACCTCGTCAGGGACATACACTGGAAAAAAAAATGATCAAGAGCAGCTTGCTCTGATACCACTGATCCAGATTATTTTCGGCATAAAATGAGAGCAAAGATATAATAAAGAAATGCACAGAGATATCACGGATATCCAATAATATAACAAAAATGTATCAGATATCCAACCATAAACACAGAGATTCAGTAATACACGATTTCTATTAATGAAATAAATGTACAGAGACTGTAAAAATACAAAGTGAAAGACTCGCTAGAATGGTGGCAGCTTATCTCTGAGGAGAGATGTGACGGCTACTCGCATTCACAAGAAGATGATTCCAATGAGGCTCTGAAGGCCTTTTTACAATAAACATGAATGTCAAAAACCCTAGACATCCAAAAACCTAACCCTGGGAGATGAAGCGCCAAAATTCACGTGGGCCCCGTTTGGGTAAGTCAGTACATCAACTTCCCAGGGTTGTAACTTTTGCATACGATCTCCGTTTGACGCACATGATACATTGTTAGAAATATATATCCAAGGACTACAACCAATAATGCAAAATGTCATGATGCTATTTCTTGATCGATAGATACCCAAAAAACGTCATTTAGGGCCTCAAAATAGCTCCAAAAGTTCAGGACCCGAAAAACTGCCAAAAATAGTAAATTACCAAAATTGCCAGAAAACTGTTTTGAGCCAGTTGGAAAAGGTGGGTGGCCACCGGTATCCACCTGGATCACCTATTCAATAAGGAACTAAGCTGAAACTGTAAAATTCAATAGAAAACAAGCTTGTTGGAATGGTGATGGTTTATCTCTGAGAAGAGATGTTACGGCTTCGCTCATTCGCAAGAAGATGGTTACAATGAGGCTCTGGAATCATTTTTACAATAAACAGGAATTTCAAAAACCCTAGACATCCAAAAACCTAACCATGGGATATGAAGCACCAAAAGTCATGTCGGCCCCGTTTGGGTAAGTCAGTACATCAACTTCTTGGGGTCGTAACTTTTGCATACGATCTTTGTTTTAGGCACACGATACCCCATTGGAAAGGTATCATCGGGGAGATTCATTTTGGGGGCTCAATTATGCCTTTAGATATCATTTATAATCTCGATCCTGAAAAACCTTCATATAGGCCCTCAAATGGCCCCGAAAGTTAAAACTGCTAAAAGTAGTAAATTGCCAAAATTGTCAAAAAAACATTTTTGAACCAGTTGGAAAAGGTGGGTGGACACCGATATCCACTTGGATCAATCCTCCCTCCTTAGGAAGAAATGGTATCCATTTCATTGAGTTCCCCCATCAGATGAGGAAAATTCTGTTGAATTTGGCCCCTGGTGAGCCACTTGCCTTGGTGCAAGAGTTGCCTTGCTTTGACAACTCAATAAAGTTGGATCCTTTTTTGTTGAGTGCCCTTGATATGTGTGTCCACAATATGATCACTGGATGCATGTTTCATGTAGTCAGGGTTGAGGTCTGTTGGTGTCAATTGCCCTGCTATCTCTGAGGTGTCCAATAATGGTGGGAAATATTGTCGAAGGAGAGCCACGTTGAAGACTGGGTGTAGGCCAAGGAAAGGGGGAATGTTGAGCTCAAAATTGTTGTCACCCACAGCCTTGGTGATTGTGTATGACCCATAATGGAGTGGGTGAAGATTTCGATGGGGCCCTATAAGGAGTTCTTTCTGCAAGTGAAACCAAACTTTCTCTCCCACCTAAAACTTATGTGGCACCAGATGTTGATCATGGCGCTGCTTATACTTGGCATTATACTTTTGTAGAATATCCTGAACCTGTTGGCGGATGTGATGGATCTTCTCAATGAACCGGGTGGATTTGTCATATTTTGGTGGAGCAGGGGACGAGTCAACCGAGGTGGTCACCAGGGGTAGTGCAACATCCATGGGACCCAATGGTTGGAATCCAAACCCCACCTGAAAGGGGATGTGGCCAGTTGAGCTATCCAAGGCTCAATTGTAGCTATGTTGGACATAGGGAAGAATCTCATCCCATGTGCGGGGGTGTTTTGAATTGTACATGTGCAGGATATCTACGATCATCCGATTGATGACCTCAGTTTGGGCATTTTTTGGGGGGTGGAAGGCAGTGGATTTGGTGAGCTTGGTATCCAGCAATGACCAGAGGCTTGACCAGAATGTGCTAAGGAAGTGAATGTCACGGTTTGAGATAATGGTTTGTGGGATTCCAAAATGTACCCATACTCATTCAAAGAAGATCTTGGTAGCAACTTCTACTATGATTTTCTTCTTGCAAACGGCTAGAATCACCATCTTGGAAAAGCAATCAACAACCACAAAAACACATTCATTTCCCCTATTGGTGGATGGGAGGCCTGACATGTCAGGAGTAGGAAGAGGGGTGTACATGCCCTATTTCTTAGTGGTTGGTTTGGCAATAGAGAAGGCGGTGCAGGACCTGATATACTTGCCGACATCCTGTCAAATTTTTGGCCAGTAGAAATGTTTCTGCAACACTGCCATTGTATTTTCGACGCCAAAGTGTCCTGCCACCCGACTGTAGTGAGCTTCCCAAATCATCTTCTCACACTAGCTTGATGGAATGCAAATATGGCCCAGATGACACAACAACCCATCTTGAATATGGAAATTAGCAACAACTGAGTTCACGCCCAACATTTCGTAGGTGGTGGAGATGTCATGGTTTGTCTCATAGAGGTGGGGCCATCCGGAGGTCTTGTGGCCGCAAGAGTTTAGCATCATGTTGAGTGTCACGACTGGAGATCGATTGAGGAAATCAGAAACTCAGTTGGTACTTCATGTTTTATACTTGATGTTGAGGTGGAACTGTTGTAAGTATGTGGAACAATTATGATGGCATTCATTCTGCAATTTTCCTTCGGTCTGCATGAACTATAATGGCTTGTGATCAATGTGGATGATTGTCTCCTTCCGAAGAATGTAATGTCTCCACTAGCGGCAAGCATGCACAATGGAGTACATTTCTTTGTCATAAGTAGGGTACTTATAGACAACATCTGATAGTGTCTTAATATGATATGCCATGGGGTGGCTGTGTTGAGTTTGAACGATGCCCACAACATAGTTTAAAGCATATTTCTCGATCTCAAAGGGATGTTTTAGGTCTGGTAATGAAAGTATTGGGGATGAACAAAAACGATTCTTTAATTCATCGAAGGCTTGTTGTTCGGACAAACCCCACACAAATTTTTCCTTACCTCTACCCCTAGTTACTTGGATGAGGGCCCATGCGATATGAGAGAATCCCAACACGAACCTACGATAGAAATTGGCGAGGCCCAAGAAGATTCAAAGCTTAGTGAGTGTTGTTTGGGATGGACAATCACAAATGAGTTGGATCTTGGCTGGATCCACATGCACATCATGTCGATCAATGATGTATCCTAAGTAATGGACCTTGTCCATGCCGAAGGATCATTTCTCTAAGTTTTTATATAGTTTGTCCTGTCACAGGGTGTGCAAAACTTGTTGAATATGTTGCAAGTGTTCCACCCAAGTCTTGTTGTAGATGAGGATGTCACCCAGATACACCACTACCAAAGTAGTGATGAAAGGTCATAGGATATTGTCCATAATCCTCATAAAATTTGTTGGAGCATTTTTCAAACCAAAGGGAATGACCAACCATTCAAAAATACCTTCTTTTGACTTGAATGCAATCTTTCATACATTTGTTTGTTCTATTGGGACCTGGTGGTAGCCAGACTTTAGATCAATCTTACTAAAGTATTTGGCCCTTGTGAGTTGATCAAGGAGGTTGTCTATTTGGGGAATCGGGTACCGGTTTCAGACTGTGATTTTATTCAGGGCCCGGTAATCAATGCAGAGTTGTCAGGACCCATCTTTCTTCTGCACCAACATGATTGGGCTCCCACAAGGCTATGAGATGGGACGTATAAGCCCCTTGTGGATCATTTCTTGGATCTACCTCTTGATATCCTCATTTTTTAACAGAGAGAGGCAGTAGACTAACCCATTGGGTAGAGGTGTGTCAGGGGTCAGATCGATGGGATGCTTGACCTGATAGTGCAGAGGTACCCCGGTAGGAGAGGAGAAGATATCTGAGTATTCTTCCACAACCTTATCCATTTGCTTCTAGTTTGTGGAGATATCGGCTGCATAGGCCCTGGATGTGGCTGTGATCTTTCGCTCACTCTGAGAGCGAATCACAAAGAAGACAAATTTCTTGGTTTGAGAGATGACCTTCCCGCATTTCTTGCTAGAGATCAAGGAAATAGAACTAGGAGGGACTGCCTTGGGTATCCTGTACAATTTCCTGTTCAAAGTAATAATAACACTACAAGGCCTAGAGTCATATACAACATGACATTTCCATAATAAGGTTGGCCCAAAAGAACATTACAAACTTTGAGAGGAGAAACATCACACAATACCTTGTACTTGAAGGGCTTGATGTCGTACGACAGTCGACACTATTGGCTAATGCGGAGATCGCTTCCTTGGCAGAGTCATATAATGGTGTAGGGTTGTGGATGCGGTGTTGTCAGCATGGCCATCCAATTGATGACTTCTGCTTAGATGAGGTTCTTCCGGCTACCGCTATCAACGATGAAGTGCAACGGGGTGCCTTTTACCCACATCTGTGAATGGAAGAGGCGCTTGCCTTCTTCTAGCTCATCTGGTTCACTAGGATGGAGCTTGGTGGTAGAAATGGTGGCACTGGGTTCTGCTTCAATGATTCATCTTCCCCTTTCTAGTTCTGACTCTGAGTCAGAACCCGCAGTTGATTCATAGGCTTTCACTGCGTCCACCAGCGACCACCAGCGACTGATTTGAGTGACAGTCAGCAGTGTTATGCCAAGAGCTCTTATGTAAATCACACCACTTCCCGATATCTTTCTTTGTCTTTCTAGTGTCCTTCTTTGCTTGCGGCTTGGACTAGTTGTCTTGATATTGTCCATCTTTGCTTTGTCCTTTTTTTTGTGGGTTGGGGCTGCCCCTTCCTGGCTTTTTCCGTGAGGGTTTCCTAGGCTCAAATTGTCATGTCTTTTGTTTGAGCTTATACTCGATTTTGATGGCATATCGGTAGGGCGTGTCCAAGGACGAGATGTCTAGAAATTCAATTTTGATCTGGATGTGTCTATGCAAAGAACCACGATACTTGAGCACCAAATGTCGCTCTGAATATTTGATACCCAACTTGGTGTGCAATGTATGGAAGATATTTGTGAACTCTGGCACTGTTTGGTCTCTTTCTTTCCGCAGTGTGATCCATTTGGTATACAAGTCATCATAACTTCCGACAGGGTAGTATTGTTCCTTAATAACATCCCTGAAGGATTCCCAGGTGGCCACAACTGTAAATAATGAGGGTTCCTCTATTTCCTTTTTCTCTCAGAAAGCTTCCCACCAATCTTTGACATGGGGAACGACTTTGAGGATTGCAAAAGTAATATTTTCTCTATTCGAAAAGTTATGGACAGAAAAATGCCCTTCTAGTATATTTAACCACTTGTCTACAGCATCTGCGTCTATCTGACCTTCAAATATAGGAATATTTAAGTTGATTTGTACCTTTAAGGGGGAGATGCCTCTGCTCAAGGAAGATGCATCGCCCATTGGTAGCCGCCGAAGTATTTGTGTGAAACTATCCATCATCTCGTTCCTTTATTGTGTGAGGGATTCCTCAAGCAACATTTTTAAAGGATATCTTGTCCCATCATATTTCTTTTCTCCTGCCATGAGAGGTCATTTTGGCGTGCGAGAGCCTTTGTCCTCAAGAGAAACAAGCTTGAGACCCAATTCTTTGTACCCTGACCTCATTGGGGACATGCATTAAGACAACAAGGAGCAGACCGCTCTGATACCACTAATCCGGATTTTATGAGCAGAACAAAATGAATACAAATTATTAAAATATTCTTAACACGGAATAACAAAGATACATTAAAACTGGTTTTCTATTCAATAAGGAAATAAGCTGAAACTGTAAAATGCAGCGGAAAACAAGCTTGTTGGAATGGTGGCGACTTATCTCTGAGAAGAGATGTGACTGCTGGGATCATTTGAAAGAAGATGACTACAATGAGCCTTTGAAGTCCTTTTTACAATAAAAAATAATTTCAAAAACCCTAGACATCCCAAAACCTAACCCTAGGACATGAAGTGCCAAAAGTCACGTGTGCCTCGTTTGGGTAAGTCGGTACATCAACTTCCCGAGGTCATAACTTTTGCATATGATCTCCATTTTAGGCGCACGATAGCCCATTGTAAAGGTATCGTCGAGGAGATTCATTTTGGGGGCTCAATTATTCTTTCGGCTATCATTGAGAACCTCAATCCTAAGAAACCTTCATTTAGGCCCTCAAAATGGCCCCGAAAGTTAAAACTTCTAAAAATAGTAAATTGCCAAAATTGCCAAAAAACATTTTTGATCCAGTTGGAAAAGGTGGGTGGCCACTGATATCCACTTGGATCACCTCCGATCTTTTGAAGGGATTCTCAGGCCCCTCTTGAGTGAGACATACCTAATATAGTGAGGGAGGCCCCTTTTCATCTACAATATCATGTTTGTGTGCATTTGCCTTTTTTCTTTACTTTGGTGTGCTCTCTGATTATTAGTTGGCATTAGGATTTTATATTGCATTGTGAGTCTTCATTGCTATGGTTAGTGGGGACCCTATGACTCCCTCAGTTATTGCTACCCAACCCATGGTCTTTGCTCATTCCATGGGGATGAATCCTTTTGTATATCCAAGTGGTACGCTTTTTATATAGTCCATTTGTACATTGCTTTTTAATTTTGGGCACAAAACCTAATGTACATGGACTATAATGGTGCAAACTGTGTATACACATGTTGTATAGATGTTAGGGCATGTATATGTGGAAAATTATTATTTTTATCTCTGTGAACTACAAAAAGGGACTTCAAGTCTGCATAGGGAAATGGAAAAGGCCTTATGAGCAAGTTGCATGGGGTGAGGCAAATCTTGCTATAACAGATTCCCCCTAATGTGTGAGGTCAGAGGAGTATCTGCGATGGTCGATATACATTATAGTTCCCAGAAGTGGAGTAATGGAAACCCAACTGGGTGAACTAGTTTCTCATAAGAATACTACAATTCATAATGACTTTATACACATGGATACCAATTTGAATTACACTGCAGATCCATGTGTAAATATATCAAACAATTGTCCATGGCCATGAATAGGTAATACAAAGCATATACATGCCATAGGTTGTCATAGTCATGAACAAGGCCTAGTGAAAACCAGTCTCAAAATCAATCTGAAGATATTTGTATACAATGGAGTACAATCTAATCTCCCATGATCATTGAATTCATATAGGTATTGGTCCAATGAATGATAGAAACAGATCAGGAAAGCTGCGACTATAAACTGATGTCTTCAAGTCTTCTACATGATCCGCCAAAGGTGCAAGTCTACATCATGTGAATAAAGGAGTTGAGGTCGAACATAATGAGACTTCGTTTGATTATCGGTCATTAAGGTATACCGTTAACAAACGTGAGACAACCTACCGATAATGAAAGTAGGTATAAAGGCACCTAGTACATTCTTACAAGTGTGAATAAAGGTGTTTAGGTTGAACACTTAAAGAATCCATCAATCAAGAGACATTTTTCTATTCCCAACTATCTATGGTGAGAGAACCTGTCACTAATGACTCCAAGCATCTAGGTACTCATAAGAGTCTAGGACTTGTTTCCATAATATATTATCTGAATTCGGTGGAAGGAGACCCACTAAAAGGAGAGCATTAAGGCATATCTCATCATTCAACATGAGGTACAAAGAAATATATTGATGATTTGGAGGAACTTAGACAAAGATGATGTACAAAGCAATATATTGATGATTTGGAGGAACTCAGACAAAGATGATGTTCATGAACCAACAACCCTGTGCATCTCTCGCATGCACTAGATGAAAGTAGTGCATGAAAGAGACCCTATGAATAGTATCCAATAAGGAAAATTGTCGACAAAGGCGAGGAAATGACCAATAAGGCTAATGGAATCCAAGACACTGCACGAATCCAAATGTGTGAATATTTTTCTTGCTGTCGAACACAAGGGAAACCTCCCAGTCAATGACCAATGAGGAGATGCCAACTGTTGGGTTCAAGGTTACCTACCCATAATTAAATTAGGACCAAGGTGCATGATAGGACTACAACTTCATGTTACTATGAGACACACTGAGGGTATGGCCAACATGCAAAGTCAAGAGTTCTGAGAAATGACCGACACAAAATTATAGACATCCTTTGAACAAGAGCATGAGACATATGGAGGACTCTAACAACATAGAATTGATAATGAAACTTTTTGATGCAGGAGGCACCAATCAAACTATCCCTAAGGACTAGAAGAGTAACCAGTCGGAAGAGTAAAATATGAGTAACGAGCTTGGCTTCCTGGTCATTCTAAACCCAAACTTTGGATGACAAGTGGACTAAAAATTTTGTGTTATGTTCAAAGGCGACACGACTGCTACCAACATGAGATAATATTCTTTTCCCACCCATATTTTTTTTTTTTTTCATAGACAAATGAATGCTATGATATAGAGGAGGAAACGAGTGTCGCGAGGAAGCAACTAGTTCCAACGGTGGAACATACCTATGCTCAATGCAAGGAGGTGCATGCATAACATGGACACTTAGGGGTATGTTTCTTTTTGGGGTATAGGGTGTCATATTTCAAAGGATATAAACAAGGCTCTATTTGGTTGATGATGCAAATTGTTGAGGTAATAGGCTTATAGTGAGAAAGAGAGAATCGACAATAGGCTCAATATTGAAAGAAGGATAATGGAGTGAAATTACAACTTAATGCCAAAGAATGTCATTTTTCAAAAATTTAGTCCCCTAGGCCCGAAAAAGTATAAAACAATACCCAAGATAACTCTTCTAGCCACAAGTGACTAGAGTATTCCTTTTTCGAAATTAGTCTACTTGGTCTGAAAAAGGGTTAAAATTACACCAAATAGACATCTTTTCATATCTAATTTATGAGTGTGAAAGAGACAAGTTCACTCAGAAATATTTTCCCTTTTTAAAGACTTGGAAAAGAGCTTAAACAAGACTCAAGAATGGTGTTCTAAGAAGCATATGATGGGGGAGGTTAGGGCTCATGTGCAGGACTTCTGTAGAAATTTAGTAACTCGCAGATAGATGACATAAGCTTGGGAAAACCAAAATGTTTCCAAGTCGAGGAGGATAAAATACTTGCAGAGGTTACCTTATCTACAATATATCGAAGAATGCCCCTTATCTAGAAGGGTGTAGAAGAAGGAAGTCGAGGCTCTACAAGATCATTCCAATCAAAAGAAACTACCCTAGGACTTGGAGGGAGTGTACTCAAAGAGATTGGAATTCTCCCTTGTTGAGAAGGTACAGGACTAGAAATGCTAAGGACATGGTCAAAGGACACATCACCCTCCAAAAGAAGAGTTGGATTGACCAAAGATTGCATCGGAAATTTTATTTTCTTAGACTTGTCACTCTCCAAGAGAAGAGTGGGATCAACCAAAGATTGCATCAGCATAGCCACTTCTTCAACCATTGATTGAATAGGATGTGAGACAACAAGGTCAAGAGATGCATCACCCCCAAAAATAGGAGTGGTGTTGGTCGAAGATTGCATCGACACGACCGTTGGTTGAACAAGATGAGAGACAACATGGTTAAGAAACGCATCACCCCCAAAAATAAGAGTGGTATTAGATATTATTTTTGGGATTAACTGCGTAGTGTAATTCATTAATCTATGACCCATATTCATGAGTATTAATCCCAAAAATAATATCTAATATCTTTCACTACGGAAGCCCCTATATCCTTAAATAATAAGAGTCAAGGGAGCTCTAACTCAGTAGTTCATAAGGCACAATACTTTCTAAGGTTTTGCAAATGGGGTAGCAAGCTAAGTGGGATTGATTGTGGGGAAAACTCCACAGTTAAGCGTGCTTGAGCCAGAGGCATCTTGGGATGGGTGACCACCTGGGAAGTCCTGGTTACCGGGTGCAAGCCCCGGAAGTGATGATTGATTCTATGTGATTCATTTTGTTGGCTTCAATCCCATTTCTTCACCCCTGTGAGCATCACCCGATGCAATGAGTGCTAAGTGGACTATTCAAATCATGAGAATTATTTGTCAGTTGCGACTAATACTCATGAATATGGGTCATAGATTAATGACTTACACTACGCAGTTAATCCCAAAA
>ML794783.1:166706-192297 GCA_009831015.1 Picea engelmannii
CCTTCCATGACTGGTAAATGTTTTCTAGGGTTGTTTTTTTGTTGACTCAATATGTCAAAGTTGTAACCTGTAGAAATGTATGGAACTTTTATGTAGGAAATACTACAGTTCTATATTTAGCTAGTTTGGAAATATGCTTGGAAATAGAGCAGTATGAAGGAACTTTTTCCTTTTATTTTTTTCTTTCACACAACCATATTTGAATGAATACAATTATCTACTATTTTTTTTTAACTAGGTAGTCTTTTAAGAAAAAATATTTTACATAAAATATTACCCTTTGAATTTTTTACAATGTTAAAAGTTAACGAACCACAAAATAGATAATATGTAATTTCATTAAAAAGTAATGTTAAAAGTTAACGAACCATGGAATAGATAAGATGTAATTTCAATAAAAAGTAATAAGAAGTATACTTTGTAATTTCAAATGTAACCTTTTAATGGTTTATATGCACATTAGAAGTAAAAAAAATCATAAAGATTCAACCATGACAATGACAAAGTGTTAAAAATGTTAAAATGACTATTATAAAGTGTAACATCCCCGGCCTTCCAAAGAGCGGGTAATGCTACCAACACAACAATAAATGTTTCCTTTGTCTTCTCTGATACCAAACTGTAACATCCCCAGCCACCAACAGGTCAGATAATGCTACCATTATGGAACATTCATATATATATATATAACATGCATTTTAATCGAAATAAAACACATAATACAGAGTTATTGTTACCATTCAGATTCAAACAAGATTAATAGTAAATCCACATGCAATGGAACACATGATAACATTCAATCATCAGTAACACCACCAACTGCGTACAGACCTTCCACGAACCTCCCAGCCATAGACTACGCTTCTCATCACGCTCAGCAGTGGGTCACCCCCGAGCTGGGACTAAGCTCCACCCAGGGCAAGGGAATCCTAGACTAGGTTGAGGTTACAGGAAACTGCACAGTGCAACTGGAAGGATTCTCTCCATGAGCCTTCTTATGCCCACTACTCACAGACTCTCATTCCCCACATGCTTGTTCCACCCGGGAGTATACACATTCACTATCACACAGTCCATCAGCTGCTTCACCTCCCTCTCAGGGTCTCAGCAACAGGCCGAATCAGGAATTCTTAGAGCTCCGTAGCTGGTGTTGGACTCTCTCTAGGAGAAAACCACTTCCCAACAAACTCTCTCACTTGGAGAGAGTTGATCATGGGCCTAACAACCTGCTTCTTCAACCACAAGCCTGACAACATGCTTCTTCAACCAATTTCAACTCAATTCCTGGAAGATGAGGACAACATCCACTGGTTAATACAACTCAGGAAAACATAAGACACCAAGCCACACTTAGTCCAGGAACTATGTGGCCACAACAACCCACAGTTACGAAACCACACGGCTCAAAAAAATACGGGATATCCGGACTTCACAGGATACACACGGGATAACTTGTTTTTCCCACGGGTTTCAGGGTACGTTACCAGGAAACAATGCAGAGGTCAAACATATCGGTTTTGGGTTCAGACTGCGGATGGAAGAATGGACAGACCCCCAACATGATTTGACTTGCGGGTTACTGGTTCTAGAGATTCGTGAAGAATGCCCTCGATTCACGGTTAGAAAGTGGATGGAGAATGGCTAGTGAACCCCTGTGGTATGCAGATGTAGATGCAGAGGAAAAATGGTTCAAACACCCCATATCCCAACGAACTCAGGTGGAGGATGACAGAATGGTCAGCCAACCCCCAACACAATCTGACTCTTAAGCCTTAATTGTATGCACCCAGGTCAACACATGTCCTCCTTGATCTGCATGCACTCCACTTAGCATATGTTCCTTTTCCAAGAACTTAGGACAACACTTGGTCAATTGACCACCTTAGCCTTTTAGGAAATAATAATAAATTATTATCCCCTTTAGAGGTAAACCCCCTAGCTTAGCCCTTAGGCCTAAACACTTAGCCTCCTCCCTTACCCAACCTTGTGGAAGCTTATTCCCCCATCATTCTTTCTTCATGGTCGGTCTACACGCAACGATGTTTATATTTTATTAATGATTTTGCATAATTACACATACAAAACTGGCTCCTGTCCTTAGCATCCTAGGCTCTTTGGCCTAATCATCACATAAGCCTCCTAGCTTATTATAACACTCAGCTCACCAACCTACAAAACATGTTTACAATTCATAAATACAACTGGGGTTCGTCCTTGGGGATATTACAATCCCCTCCCCTTGTTTTTGCACTGTCCTCAGTGCAACTCTTTACACAGTATCAGCAAGATTTCCAAAATCTTCAAAAATATGTGGGTATTCTACCCGCATAGCATCCTCATGCTCCCATGTCACATCCTTAGGATCATACTAGGTCCACTGGACCTTTACAATCCCTATGGCTTGATTCCAGAGTTGTTTTCTCTTCCGAACCAATATGTGCACCGGATGCACTTGCAAGACGCCTTCTTGCTCCACCTCAATCACATTCCAATCAATAACATGATTAGCATCAGGTATATATTTATTAAGAAATGAAACATGAAACACATTATGTACAGTCATGGATGCAGGTAATGAAAGCATATATGCAATGTATATATATATGTATATACAGAAAATTCTAATAACATTATAACCTGTATACAAGATACACAACATACAATAAATAGAGAATTGATACTTATCTTTTGATTGAGAAGACCTTCCACATCAACATGGTCTAGAAAAAGGTACCAAACCTCAGCATCACTCCAACCAATGGTCTCTCCTTCCCCACATGCCTGTCCCACCCTAGGAGTGTACACCTTCACTATCACATAGTCCATCCGCTTCTACACCTCCCTTTACTTGGGCTTTAGCAACAGGTTGGCTCAAGAAGTTTCAGAGCACCATGGCTCCTGGAGTTCCAACTGCCCTCAAGGTCTCCAGGTACCCTCTAGGCCTCATACCAGGGAACCTATCCCCACACTTCTCCCTCCAGGGCTCCATCCTTCTCCAAGGCAACCCAAGGACAAGTGTACACACACTCAGATCCACCAGGGATCCACAAGGTAAGATCTGTTGTGTCCAATCAACATCTTCCTTGAGCTACTCTTTGTAGTCAACATTCCAACTTTAATCAACATCATCTCATCTGCATCACCCACATGCATTTATCATCAGAAAACATAAAAGAATTCATTTTAGGAACTCCAACTAGTTCAGAAGGGAATTCAACTTTTTTCCCCAAAACATAAAATTCTATTTCATAATTCATCTTGGTTGTTGCCATATTATGAATGCATCCATCCTTATGGTTTTCCACATGCACCAAACTGCATACCATTTTTCCTGTAATGCTTCATCTTGCATACAGCCAACAAATTGTCAGTATTTTTTGTACATCATATTCAATTGCAATATGTACAAAATCTTATGCAGTGATCTTAGAATTTCCTGCACCTAGCAATTCAATCATCATTACCCAACAATTTAATAAACTAGAATGACTCATCATTCTATGCATATGCATGTTCACAGTAATATATGTAATTTCATTACTTCTTTTTTTGAACAAGAAAATTTTCCTGTAGTCAATGCTCATGTGACTACTTGACTTGCAACTTTCTTGTTGCAATGTCCAGCAACTCCTGAAATGTCCTCAACTTCATGATTTAACAACATTTCAGTTGTTAGTAACAATTATTTCCATGCAATAATATATATGCATGTACTTACAAAACTCATTCAACTATTGTTTTTAATATACAATTCTATCACTTACTATGCATGAGTGCAATTCTCAATGCATACTTATTCAATGCACCTTGCATTGAATTACATAATGCTCTTCATCTCAGTCATGTATCTCACCATCCATAAGTTGGAATTCTAGCCAATGTGTTGACACATTCTCCATGCACTTCATATTGTCTTCCCAATTAATTGGATGTCTTCCTTTACGACCCGAACACTACACCAAGAATATAATTATTTGGTGTTCATTAGTGTTAGCAAAAAGGTTGCAGTCTAAGTTTTATTTAAAGGTAGGAAGCTTTTAGTACCTGTGTGGCTCATAACCTTTCTATATCCATACATTTCCATATCCAACCATGTCCTAGTCTCATACATGACTAGCTTACTGGCATTCATTCTTATAACAAGTTCTTATCTTTTAATTCTTTGGTTATTACCCCATAACCAAATTAACATGACAATCTATTGTGTCGATGTGTGCATTCAGAAGCTAAAAAGATTTGAATTAATACAGGCCTCCAACCTTTACCACATCAACTGGTATGCATTCAATAATATAATCATGTGATTCTATATAATAACTCTAGCTGAGGAAATTCTTACCTAAATTTACTTTCAGCAATTATGCAAAAAGAGTAATAAAAACTCATACCTGCATGACTGCCATTAATAAATTTTATACTACCTGAATGTCTGATGGCAGTAGAAGTTTTCATGCTTCTTTTATCAAACCTATAACCAACACTTCAGTTTTATGTTGTTTCCCTCCTTATGTAGCAACATCATCAACAACACTTGCAAACATGCAAGCATTATTTCCTCTGGTTGACCCAATCAAGCCATAACATACTTGTTGCCACATAAATTGCAGCAACTTCTTTCTCCCTATAAAACTTTTCCTTGTTGATCCCAGAAGTCTACAATTCTTCCCAGATTCCTGGTTCTTTTTGTGCTCTCATTGTAGTCACTGTACATAACTATGTTTTTCCTAAGCACTTTCTAGCCAAATCACTCTTGGCTGCCTTTGCATTTATAGTCCCAAACTAAGTTGATATTAACCTTCAGCTTTCGTTAATTTCTTGGGTCCAACTAACCCAATCCCATACTTGGATGAATCAAATTCCACTCCAAGTTGTTTTATAGACTCTTGATTCTTCAACATCCAGTTACTCTTCAGGATTGAACTTCTTCAGCCATTTCCCGATGGAATACTTTAGTACTTGAGGTTTTATTGTACTCTCCGCTTCTCTTTTGCTAGCTGCATAGAATTGTCTGAAAGTCCTTCTTTTACCTTACCATCATAGACTCAAGTGATACCTCCAACCTCTTGGGTTGTCACTCATGGCCCTATGGGTATTCATTGTTATATAAGGAGTATGTCTCCTAAATTAACCTGGTTATGATCCCATAACCAATCATAGCATAATATGCAACTGACATTTTATCTAAGTGCATTCTAGCATCAAAAACACTTACACACTCTAGGCCTTCAGCCATTACATATCAATTTAAATAATGAAAATTAACTGAGGGAATCCTTACCTCGATCTCCTTCAACATGTATGCATCAACGGAAACTAAATGCATACCTGCCTGGTTGTTACTAGTCTACTTGTTGTTTTCTGACCAACTGATATTTGTAGAAGCTCACAGACTTCCCCCTTCATCATTTTGATCACCATTCCTGCCATCGCCATGGGTCTTCACCTTGATGGAAATTATAAGAAACAACAACATCCACATAATACAAAATCCATCATTTAGTCATACTCAAACATTATTTCATAATAACAGACTATTCTAAGTTCACCAGCATGTTATATGCATATTTAAGCATGTACATATGAAAAATTACACATCCATATTGATGCAGACCCCCCCTGCTCTCCTCAGGGCTGCACAGCCTATAGGTCTAGGATCTTTCTTCCTTCTGAGTCGGATTGACCCTTCGGGCTCCTTATTGAACCCAAAACAATTATACACAGGCCCCCTTTTCTCTTAATGTACAGGTCATGTGATACCCGCGACCTCTATCTGCATGCTTCTGAAATGTCAAGTTTCATGCGCTAGAATATTTTTCATTAGCCCTTTCCTTCATATGGCCCTGGGTTGTGACCTTACAAAAATATGCGATTGCGGGCACGTCCAAGGGTGGTTTTAGGCCAACCCTCTTTTCGCCCCGTAATTCACTACAAAGTGCCATGTATGCCTTCGGCGATACCATGGCTTCAATTGCGGCTTGCTCAAGGAAAATTAAGATCCAAGTATGTTCTGGCCCCACAATTCTTCTCGATCGTCAATCTCTCAATTTCGGCAATGATTCGTGATCAACGGTTGTTATCTATCCTCCTTTCCTATCTTTCACGTGCCTTCCCAAACCTCCATGATCTATCGGCACGTAGCTCTCTTCCAAACCAACAGCTACGATTGATTCTAGCTTCCGATCTTCAGGGGTTTCAACTCTCAACTCTCACTTCCTCCTGAGTAGCTATCTTTCAAAGTAGAAGAACTGTTGACACATGTCACTACAGATGTCTGGCAACGATTTCCTCCGCGAATCTAGCCTTCGGGAGTTTCAGTTCTCAACCTCTTGTTTCTTCCGAAGAGATTTCTCTGAAATGGCAGATCGTTTGTCACACGTCCTCCTCAATCGACGGTTCTGCTCCCTCTTCGAAACTTTGGCCTCCTCAACCAAATCGACGATCCTTCATCTCCCTCCTCGATCAACGATCGAGATCTTCTCCAGGTCTTCGGACTTTTTCCCCCTCCACTTTTCCAGAGTCTAGATATGGCGTCGCGTGTCCTCCTTCACATCGACGGCTTTTGTCATTCCGGGACTTCAGGACTTTGACAAGTCCACTCTCATGTGCACACAAGGGTTAAGTCTCATGTGCTTACCTCCAGATCCAATGGTTGTTTTTTCTTTGCGCTTAGACCCAACGGATGGGATTTGTTCCTCTCCTTTGCGCTTCCTTTGTTCTGTTGGATGTTGATCTAACGGTCCAGGATCCTCCCCACAACCGATCTAACGGTTGTTGTCGCTTCTCCTCCTGAGCTTTTGACTCCTTCCAACTTGGAAGAGTTTGTGGATATTCAAAGGTTTCAGCCTTTGAACTTTCTCCTGCAAACCTGACTATCTTGGGTCTCGACTGCGTCTCTACTAACGCTATCCATCCTGAGCTTTGGGACTTGGAATAAGTCTGACTCCTACGCACTCCTTTCGCTATCTCTTCTAAGATTTTCGATTTACTCAATCTCTTAAGGATTATGGTTCCCTCCTGGCAACCTCTTGCTCGATGCACACCTTGCAGAGCTCCTCCTTACAGAGTGTTCTATGACTCTGTTTCTCTCTAAACCCAACACAGAGTTCTTCCTGTGCACTCCTTTCACTTTCGTTGATGAAGGTTCAACGTTATCTCTCTGGATCTTCTCTTAGGTTAACTCACCTCTATCAACGCACTCCTTGCGAACAATGTGAACTCCTTGCGGACAATGTGCACTCCTTTCACTCGTAACTCACATGAGAGAAACAATTGAAACTTATTCGTTACTTCACCAGTTCACACATTACTCTGTGTTCCAACACCACTTATGTCATGGTTTTATGATACCGATACTCCTCCTAAGCTTCTTAACATGGCCAAGGTAACCTCTTGGCACTCAGGAACATTCTGAAGGTTCAAAATTGGTCCCTCCAGACACAATTTCCACCTGAAACTTCAGGTCCAATGACCACTTATCCAGCCCATCCAAGCTCAATGTTGAAACCTTTGGTCAGAACTTGAGTTTTTTCCATTTCGACAACAACTCCTTTCGGAACTCTTTCTTCAACTTCCACTATCATGGCCCATCCAAGCTCAGTGTTGAAAGCATGCTCTGATACCAATTTGTAACTTCCCCGACCTTCCAAAGACCAGGTAATGCTACCAACACAAAAATAAATATTTCCTTTCTCTGCCCTGATACCAATTTGTAACATCCTCGGCCTTCCAAAGAATGGGTAATGCTACCAACACAACAATAAATGTTTCCTTTCTCTGCTCTGATACCAAACTGTAACATCCCCAGCCACCAACAAGTCGAATAATGCTACCACTGTGGAACATTCACATATATATATAACTTGCATTTTAATCGAAATAAAACACATAATACAGGGTTACTGTTACCATTCAGATTCAAACAAGATGAACAATAAATACACATGCAACGGAACACATGATAACATTCAAGCATCAGTAGCACAAACATGCATAACATATAAATTAAGCACAGACTGATACTTATCTTTTCAACTGGAGTAACACCACCAACTACGTGCAAACCTTCCACGAACCTCCCAGCCATAGACCACGCTGCTCATCACACTCAGCAGTGCGTCACCCCTGAGTTCGGACTAAGCTCCACCCAGGGCAATGGAATCCTAGACTACGCTGAGGTTACATGAAACTACATAGTGCAACTAGAATGATTCTCTCCAGGAGCCTTCTTACGCCCACTTCTCATAAACTCTCATTCCCCACATGTATGTTCCACTCGGGAGTATACACCTTCACTATCACACAGTCCATCGGCTGTTTCACCTCCCTCTCAGGGTCTCGGCAATAGGTCGGATCAGGAATTCTCAGAGATTTGTAGTTGGTGTTGGACTCTCTATGGGAGAAAACCACTTCCCAACAAACTCTCTCACCTAGAGAGAGCTGCTCACAGGCCTGAAAACCTACTTCTTCAACCACGGGCCTGACAACCTGCTTCTTCAACCAGTTTCAACTCAATTCCTGCAAGGTGAGGACAACAACCACTGGTCAATACAACTTAGGAAAACAGAAGGCAGCAAGCCACACTCAGTCTAGGAACTGCATGGCCAAAACAACCCACAGTTACAACACCACACGTCTCAGACAAATACATGATACTTGGACTTCACAAGATACACACGGGATAACTCGATTTTCCCATGGGTTTCAGGGTACATGACTAGGAAACAATGCAGAGGTCGAACATTGCAGTTTCAGGTTCAGACTGCGGATGGAAGAATGGACAGACCCCCAACACGATTTGACTCACGGGTTACTAGTTCCATAGATCCATGATGGATGCCCCCGGTTCATGGTTAAACAGTGGATGGAGAATGGCCAACGAACCCCCGTGGTATGCAGATGCAGACGCAGAGGAAAAACGGTTCAGACACCTTAGATCCTAGCAAACTCAGGCAGAGGATGACAGAATGGCCAACCAACCCCCAACATGAGCTGACTCTTCATCCTTAACTGCATGCACCCAAGCCGACACCTATCTTCCTGGAGCTCCATGCACTCCACTTAGCATACGTTCCTTTTCCAGGAACTTAGGACAACACTTGGTCAATTGACCACCTTATCCTTTTAGGAAATAATAATAAATTATTATCCCCTTTAAAGGTAAGCCCCCTAGCTTATCCCTTAGGCCCAAACACTTAGCCTCCTCCCTTACCCAACCTTGTGGAAGCTTAGTCCCCCATCACTCTTTCTTCGTGGTCGGTCTACACGCAGCGATGTTTATATTTTATTAATAATTTTGCATAATTACATATACAAAACAGGCTCATGTCCTTAGCATCCTAGGCTCTCTGGCATAATCATCACATAAGCCTCCTAGCTTATTATAACACTCGGCTCACCAGCCTACAAAACATGTTTACAATTCATAAATACAAATGGGGCTCATCCTTGGGGATATTACATAAAGCTTCAAATACAACCTCATAATCAAACATTTTTTTGGGCACCCATATAAGAGAAGATTTATTGTGTATATATATGATGCATGAGCACTACATGTTGGATTTATATCTTGAGTATATCACAGTCATGTTTAACCATGGGAGTCATGTTTGATGTAGATCTCATTAGGAAAGAAGAAATTGTAGTAAACCTTGGGGATTTTTTTGAAAGGTGATAATTCTATCAAAATATTATAACAATCATTAAGAAAGTCTCTTTGCTTTATAGGGCTCTAGGAACATGCATATTTATCATGATTGCATCCATTGCTTATTATTTAGGCTAAAATTTCTATGATTTGTAGCTTCCTAAGATCCATAAAAACAAAAATATAAAGGATTTTTCTCATCAATACCACCAAGAATAGCATTCTTATTGACGATATTGATTGTTCACTTTAATTCTCAAACCATGCAAAAATGTGTGACAAAGTGAATGTTAGAGCACAATGAATTATGCTACCTTCGGCATAAAAAAATGTTGCTCTAAGCATTATGGATGCAAATGATATATCTTGTTGGTCTTTGGCTTGGGATGAGGCAAAGGGAACAGAGCTATGAGGAATTCTCAAAATATTTCACTTCAAATATGGCCACACTAATGCCAATGTTGCTAGAAACAACATGAAGAAAGTGAAAGAGTGTGGTTGATAAAGATGCATATAATTGGGAAAAGGGGAAATGATTAGAGTGAGGATTTGATGAAGCAAAAAATTGAATCGATAGAATCAGAATTATCATTGCTATAATCTTTATTTTAGGTTTTGTAATGTTGACAATATCCATTTTGTATAAGTTCATATCTAAATTTAATCAAGAAAATACAAGCTATAAAATATCACCGAGCTTAGAAAAATGGAATATCCCAAAGAAAATCATTAACATAGTTTGGTGTGAAACAAATAAAAACTATGCAATATCTTTACAATGAGCTTAACAAACCTATAAAAGATTGCTAGACTGTTGAGAGATTTCTATTCAAGTATTAATTATGTGTTGTGTTCCCATTAAGTATCTATTCTCATAATGAAGATGCAAGGAATTACACACTATTGTGGTTGAGAAACTAATGAATGTGTTCAAATAATAATCAAATATTAGATATTGATGCTATAATCATGTCTTGACTTATAACATGTAGACACATAGCATTACTAATCCAACAAAATAACCATGAATCATGTTATTTATGTTTAAAGAGATTACATATGTGAACATGAAGAAAGAGAGATGACCTCATTTCCTTGGGTTCAAAGAATGTTTATTGTTTGCACTTCAAAATTGGCATTGCACCACACAATTATAGGTAATTGTGTTAATAAGTTTCAAATGCCATTATAATTACACTCATAACCCCTCCCTAATTGTTTTGGTGTTTTGGTGTTTGGAGGAAAATAGAAAAAATTTCACATCAACAAGGATAAAAAAAATTCTCTTTGTGCATAAATTCAAGTGGGGATTTAGAAAGACAAGATGTCCTCGGAAGATTTCATTAAGTGATACTTAAATAGTATATATGCCAATACAAAATTATCTAAGTCTTGGATTTAATATCATTGAAGGGTACCTGGTATCTAATAAGAATCCATGTAAATAGAGATGATTTTAGTCTTTAGATGTCAAACATAAGTAATAACTGTTGAATCTTGTTCATGATTCACTTTCATCCTCATATAATATTAAAAATACAATGTTCATTCAACAAATAAAATTTGAAAGCCAAATATTGATAAGTTGTTAAAAATGTATTTTTAATTTTTTTTAATATTTATTTTCCTTCTTAATAAATAAATAACTTGCAAATAATTTTTTTTTCAAAAGAATATTTTTTACTTTCTCAAAAAACTTCAAATGATCAAAGTTCGTTCAAGTTTTGAAACATTTCCAGCATGATGCTTTTCCAAAGTTTCTAGCCAGAGTTTACATCGTACGTGTAAGCCCCATGCTTCATAAAAAACACAAAGTTGTATTTTCTGCAATCGATCATTACAATAGAGCATCGCATTGTGTATTGGTTGGTCGAGTCGGGATCTCAACATCAAAGAGAAGCCACTACATGGCTCTAGATTCATGTAGAGTTAATTCGTCAAGACATGTCAACATCTCATGTATTTGTTGTTGAGCGAGTTTCAGGTTATCACTGAGAATTTTAAAACAATTTCACATATATATATAAAACAACCATCATTGCCATTTATGCAATTGAAAAGTAGTTAAGTTGCCTGGGAAATATTTGATATTAGCTATATGTAAATTTAATCACACAGACATGTATTTCCAAAAATGAAAATTTGCTCAAAATATATTAGAAAATATAATTTTTTTTACAACGCAATTCACTTTAAAGTCAAGTCTGTAGTTCCAAAAAACATATTTCCTCTCTAGGCAAAAACACATAAGCCTCATATACTTTACAGTTCTATTATCATCATTCTAAAAACTGGACTGTTAAAGCAAAAGTCTATAGGATCCCATCTCAAAAAAGCAAAGAGACTCTAGCCCACATATGCCAAAGTCGGCACTCCTTGAAAGATGTTACTAGTGAATATTATAGATCTCCTTTGGGCCTTCAACCCATCTATACCAACGTACAAAAGATATATGTCCTTCTCGTTCCCCTAGAGCTTGCTTGGAAAGTGTATCAGCTTCAGTGTTGAAGTGCTTGTAAACATGGTGAAAACTGATGTTCTGAAAACATTTAATAAGGACTTGGATTATGTTTTTCCATCCTTCTAATGCGCTTACCTGGAGCTTGCCCTTATTTGAGAGAAAATCGATGATCACCCTGGAATCTCCCATAACCCGGAGATTGTGGTAAGGCACTAAATCAGCAATCACAAGGGAGGCCCATGCAGTGATTAATTATTCCCTAGTGTTTGAACCACTTCCACAGTTATACTTCCATCTAATAACAGTAGAATCTTGAGCTTTAATAATGCCTCCCACCCCACCGAGTGCTCCATTGACCTGAGATGCCCCATCAAACCACGCAAATGCATCACCCGGCTGATAAGAAAATAAGATAGATTTTGGAGGTTTATCTTTCACAAGACCTGAAGAAAGGTTTTGCAAAGCAATGGCTTCAGTAAAAACTGCTTGGACCGATGGCTTGTGGTTTTCGAACAATGCTTTATTCTACTCAATCCATATAAACCAACATAGATGAGCATCCAGAAGGGTAGATGAAAGTTTGTCCTCAAAGCATGACTTGAAGCACTCCACCACTGTATTTCCCACCCAAGTACTCTTATTGTTCACCAACAATTTCACTCGATCCCACACCGCAACAGAAAAGGGACAAGTAATGAACAAGTGTGTGATAGTTTCAACATCATGCTTACACAATGAGCATCGACTAGGGCCTGCCCATCCTCTCGATTGCAATGACTCCCAGGTCAGGATCTTGCCTTCCACAACAAGCCAAACGAATAATTTAACCTTAAGTTGAATAGTCCAATGCCAAATGGAGAGATGCCACCAATCAATCTTCTTCAAACATTTTGTAGTGACTATGCCTCGATAGATATTTTTAACCGTTGGGATTGCAGATTTTTCCCCCCTCCTCTCTCATATTTTATCTATACTCTCTCAAGCTTTGGATAATTGTAGTTAGTTTTTTTGTCATGTTTTCAAATTTTTTATTTCTATGTGTTTAACAAATACTCATTTTTCTAAGAATATTCCACTGCTTCACATTCTCTTTGATCAAGGATCAAAGACAATTGGAAAGAATGGTGAACAAGTTTAGCACTGTCTCTTTCTAAAACACTCATACACCCTCAACACAGGCCAAAGAGAAGTTGTGCAAGACACTACCATCATCCCTATTTACAGAAAGTGTGGGTGGATCAGCTCCTCAAGTTTAAGTGTAGATTTCTCATCAATGACCTTGCATTTGGTCATGGCGACCCTGGTTGGGCCTCCATGGTCACAACCTTGGTTTATTATGTTCATACACTAATTGTGGATTAGATTCTCGAGTTTAAGGCTTTAAGCATTGAATTGAAGAAGAGAAACAAGACAAGCCGAATAAGTACAACATCTTTCCACGACATTAATCATTGGAGAAGGACAATGACCAACATGTGGTGGATTTTTTATAGGAAGCAGATAGAGGTGATGATCATCTCCTATCAAAACCAACCATCAATCCAATTCTTTAAGTGTATCGCCCTATGCATAAATTGAATTGTCGATGTAAACTCTTATGTGTTCTCATTTGCAAATGTCTAAGAAAAAGTCTATATTATTTCACCCACCACCTTTTCACCTCTTTGATGGTCCAATGATTTATGTCCAACCTGCTCAACTCTTTTATGGAGCAACAATATCCCACCAAACAAGCATGGGTGATAGACAAGAAGATAAGGGATGAGAATAAACAACATTTGGAGATGACAGATGTTTGTGGGAATTGGACATATATGTTCTAGTCCTGGTTTTTCCATCAAATTTCGCATTGTATCTTTATCAAACTTATTTGTGTGCTTAATTTATTCTCTTTCTCCCGAGACCTCCAACTACCTCTACAATTCCATATATTCTATATTAAAAATGATCGATGATTTTGTATATAATGTTTTCCAGGTCTCAATATTCACTTTCAAATTCAATTGTACCAAAAAATGGTGGAAAATGTTATTTTTGAACGAATATGTTCAATGTCACTATATTGCAATGTTAAAATATTCACAACTCAATTCCAAATATCTGTGATATTATGTAACTAACATTTTTTCTATCTGAAAAACAATATTATCAGACAAATATGATTCTACTCCAATTCTTGTTGCCATAAGCAGTAACCTTGCAAAGCAATTCACCAAGGATTGGGCATTATCAATAATGATTCCAATGGAGTGGCGATGAAATCACGAGGGTGTTTTCCCATAGTTACACCGCCATGATGAAGGCATACTTTAAACATAGTTATTCTTATCGTTGTGTTGCATTTGTGAAATGATCCCTTCTATATTGAAATGTGACCACCTAATCAAAGGGGAAACATGCAATTTAACCGCCCAATTTCAGTTTGCTCTGAAAGTTCATCATAAAAGATTACTCTGGAAGCTTGGGTCTCAACATTGTCAATAATTGGAACCTCAACGCTCCTTCATATGAGTTAGAAGATCATGTATTTTTTCCTTATCCTTCATAGTTAATCCTTGCACTCAATGGTTTTCCTAGCTTAAAAAAAATCTTCCATTCTAAGCAGATAACTCAAATTATTCCAAATTGAGTGCTTCTAAATCGAATACTTGTTAGTCACAAATTAATAAACTATTTTTTTAGAAAATCTCTTGGTCATCCTCTTTTGTCACTTGTCCTCTAGTTGTCCAAAACCTATGTCGCCATCTCAGATATTAGAATCTCTACAATTTCAACTCATCAAAGAGTGGGTGATTTGCAATAAGGCTATGGATGACGAGTAGGAAAACAAGGTGGGCGAGATGATAAGGGACAAGGTCAAAAATAAGATAAGAGACAACTTCAAGAACACATAAACAAATGGTTTTGAAAGAAAATGGAAACAAAAGGTTTTGAAAGAACACATAAACAAATGCTTTCTCACAATGAATCCAGCTATTGATTACCATGTAATAGGATACCTATTTCCATATTTGCAAAGAAGAAAAAAACAAGGGAAGAATGTGTCTTCCTCCACATACAATAACATACCAAAAAGATTTTATTTTGGATTCCATGGAGTGAAAAAAATTTAAAACAATCAAGAAGATGTGTCAAGGCATACTAGAACTTACCTCATGACTTTCTTATGCTCTGGTTTTGGTTTTTGCATCAAAACAAGAAACATGCAACCCCACCATACCACAAACCCTTTCAACAAGAGTTTGTTGAAAGTAGTTAAAAGTCATTATAGTGGATACTTATACTATTTCTCCATCACATAATTGATAATGTATTCACCGCGACAAAATCATTTCCTTCAATTATAGAACCAAATCAGTTGAAGTTTCAAAGTTTTATGAGACCATATATGATAACCAAAAGCAATGAACACTACATTGAATGGAGATAAAAATTGTAGATGACATCTCATACATGGTAGTGCTAAAAAATCATACTCATCTTTTATAATTGTCTTTCTATATATGTATATTTTTATTTTTAAATTTGTACAAATCTTCTATTTTTTATATATACTTGGAAAAATGTTGTACATGACATTTTTCTTTTCAAGTTTATCTTTTTTTATTGGCTATTCTCTCATGAAATATGATGGTGAGAAAAACGTTTTCTCTTATTATGGATTCTCTTCCACATTTCAATTATGTTGTTGGTTGGCTATTCTCTCAATCATGTGTATTTTTTTTTTAAAATTTACTTAAAATTATAATATCCAAAAACATCCTTTCTTAATATATCCACCTTGTGTTTTTTTTGGTGTTTCATTTTCCTTATTTTAGGGGATTAAGCAACATGCAATGAATCAATCATTAGCTCATTGCTTGGTGCTCCTATTTGTTTGATACAGAGTATTCACCATCCAAAAGGAGAAGATAAAGGTAATGAGCCAATAATTAGCTCACTACATAGTGCTTAATGTTACCCTACTTTAAGGTATGCTAGTAATATACATGTAAATAGAGGTGATAAGATCAAATCTATAATACGAGACTTCTTTCTGCCACCATCTTGCATATACAAGCAAACAACTCAACACCACAGCCGACCTGTCGATGTGGATGGGGGAAACATATTGGGTTTCTTAACAGCACATAATGTTTACTCTGAAATTTCAAATCGCTTTTGGCCCATTGCTACCGGCGGCTAGATTTTTTTGTCTCTGTGGAACCTTCCTCTGAAACAAAAAAAAATCATCTGGCTTACCATCACAAATAAGATTAACAACTGGGATGTTCTTCAAAAGAAAGGATGGACTGGCCTGAATGTCTGTCACCTCTGTTTTCTTGAAGTGGATTCCACTCAGCACATCTTCATCCATTGTTCTTTCACCAGAACGGTCTAGTCCATCATCACATCTGCTCTCAATTTAAATTTCACCTGGGATGGAGCCACACTGGCAGATTGCTTTGAGAACTGGTCCAAACTCGCCAATCAATCCATAAACCTTCCACCCATGGTCTATTGGTTCATTTGGATTGACAAAAACTCTTGCATCTTTGAGAATAAATCCCCCTCTGCCACCACCGTAGCATATAAATCACTTGGTCTCCACCATACCTGGACGACCATCCATCCTCGAGCTAAGGCGATAGCTTTCATGTACAAGTCTCCCACCCCGGAGAAGTCTCATACAGGCTGGTTCGATGGAGACTCCCAATCAAACGGAATGCAGAGTGGCGCTGATGGAAATACATTTTGGAGATGGACATTAAATTGTGGACAGGGTTTCAACACCAGGGCAGAATTGTTGGGAGCCTGGGCCTCTCTTCTCCTGGCTTCTAAACTAAATCTAAACCCTATTCTTTTGTATGGATACTCCCAAATCATCGTAAACTGGCTCAATAACAATATCAACCTACCAGTCTCCTCCCTCTTTGGCTAGATGGAAAGGATCTGACATCTACAAACATCCTTCTCCAAGTTAAATTTCAAGCATAGAGATAACAACAAAGAAGCAGACGTTCTATCCAAGACTGCCCTCCAGAAGAAAGCGAGATCCATTTTTTATAACCTCTATGTGGATGGGCATGAGGGTCCCCCACTTGCTCTCAAGATTGTCTAGGACCTCCGGCTGAAAACATATATAGATCTGTCTAGCCTCCATTCAGCTCATCTCCCGCTAGTGCGGACTGCTTTCCTGTACTCTTCTTCCATGACTATCTGCTCTTGACTACTTTTGTAAAGACCTGCATTGATTTGTATTTCCCTTCTCATTGGGCTATCAGTTACAAATTATGTTTTGTGTTTTATTTTTTCGAACTGAGAACACATTTATATCATTAATATAAATTGCAAAATTTTCTCTGTGGAAAAAAAAAACTATAAAAAACAGGTTTGGTGTGCATCCTACACTTCATTCTCATCTTGATAGGTATAGTCGTCCAGAAGTATTTAATCAAAAAAATGCATTTTGGATTCGTGAAGAATGTACTATTTTTATCACATCAAATGAAAGAACTCGAGGATCCTCTGCGTCGAAGTGTTCAATGATTGGGTGAGCGAAGCGGTGTATATACACTGTGAGCCAGTTAAGATGGGTTTTATTTTATTTAAGTTATGTCTTGCAGGATAAGGTGCATGACATTACTTCTGATTGTACTCTTGGTGACATTATCAGTCTACAGGTCCTACTATCGAGATTATCAAAGATACCATACAATAATCCTTCATTTTGTAAGTATATGCCAACAGAATTGGTTAAAGAGGTTGCTTTAATTATTAATGTAGCCATCACTTTTTAATGGTTTAATGAAACTTTCGTGGAGGAAGACATATTTTTTAAATGATTTATTGAAACTTTATGGGAACCCCTTATTCCTGAGAGTTCTTGATGTTGTAAAGGAGCTGGAAAGCCCCCTATTGATAAAGGACTCAATGTTGTTAAATAAGGACTAGGTGGAAATGGAACTCGGTGTACTAAGGGTTGCATGGAGAGCATAATTTGATGATCTAACGAGTTTTCCCAAAGAATAACTTCAATATCCATAGTACACCAACAACATCACACATTGAAGAGCATTGAGGATGAGTTATTTGAACTAAAGGTAAAACAAGACATTACCATGGCGTTGTTACGTGAATACATTCAAGAGTGGTTGAACAATGTGTTAAAAGCAATCCTTAACCCACCATAGTCTTGAAGCTCAAAGAAACGACTATGATGGTTTAGCTGGACATTGCTCCCTCTTATATAACTCCCTCTTATATAAAGAAACCAAAAGAAGAACAAAAGAGCGTTAAGCTTCCATTTTGTGAGTACATGGTTTGTCTGAAGCAATTCCCTTTACTATTTTCCTTTCCCAATTTGTAAATCATCTAGGCTTGTCATTCGCGTATTACTGTGTGCAAGTCTGATTTCTAATTGTCCCCCTTTATGTCTTCTAGGTTATCTCTACTCGTTATAAGTTCCATGGGAGCCCCAACCCAACTATGTAGTGTTGGATTGTTGCGCACATTTTATTTGATATTGAAACACTCAATTTGCACTTATTTTTTGAAATCTCACAGAGAATTATCTTGGGATTCATAACTTTTGTGATTCCAGGCTTCTATTTCAAGAATGAAATATTGCAAATGAATTTCCTATGCATCCCTATGATATGAATGTGTTTAAAATCATTTAAAGTTATTTGAAATGACCATCTTTGCTACTCTTTGTTTTGTTCATTTTGCTTCAGATAGATTGTTGTGTCTTGCCATGTTATGGAAACATATTTTATACAATGTTAGGAATTGTACTCTCTCTTTATGATTTAAAACCTTTTTCTTTTCAATCTTTCCTTTGCATGTTCCACTCTCGTGCATCAATGTGATGAATGATAAAACTATTGTTTGCAAATTTGGACATAATTATTATCTGAGTGAGAAATAGAGGAGCACCAACTCTTTAAAAATATAGAGGATATTTTTGAATTTCCATATAAATACCCAACGAGGTTGTCTCTTGTCCTTAACAGGAAAATATATCAACGATAGCATGGACCCCTCATCAAGCTGCACATTTTTCAACCCATGCCACCTTCACCCTCCCAGGGTGGAGACATTTACCCCACCAACACCCACCCTGTCACAAATACACATTGCCACCCCCCACCACCCAATGTCCCTTGGGAGTGAAAATGTGCAATTTTCACCCCCAAAGTCTTCACCATCCCAGGACCTTCCCAAGGTGCACACCTTCACCCCACCACTACCCCCCTTATCACAAATGCACATCATCATTTCCTAACCAACCACATCCCCAAGGGGTGAAGATGTGCATTTATCACCACCAACCACCACCCACCCTGTCACAAATGCACATCATCACTCTACATTTTAATGTCCATGAAGGGCAAAGGAATGTATTTTTCATCCCCTGACAACTTTACCCTTCAGGGGTGTGCACCTTCACCCTACCACCTCTTGCCCTATCACAAATTCACAATCTCAACCCCATCAACTAGCATCCCCAAGGGGTGAAGGTGTGCATTTTTCACCCCTTGTCATCTTCATTCTTTGAGGGTGCACACAATCACCCCACCACCACCCACTTTTCATGAAAGTACATCATCACCCCCACACCACCCATTGTCCCTATAATGTGAAGGTCTACATTTATCATCCCTTGCCACCTTGGTCCTTCACCCTTCCACCATCCCCCAACCACTTAGCATCCTCAAGGGGTGAAGGTGTAATCAATACCTAATTAAGGACACAAGGGCTCCAATGTGATTAGAATGGTTAGGATAAATGGAACAAGGTAAACAAGGGTTCCACAAGTCAATTGAAACTCCTCTAAAATGCTTTATACTATGTCATTGTACTAGGTACATATATGCAAGTCGAACTTACTCAAATTGAATTGTAATTACCTATAAAGTCAAGGTTTTGATATTATATTCACCTTATCAAAGCCCAAGGGGTTAGTTCAACCTGTTGTTGCCAACATTCTTCTTCATTTAGCTAGTTTTGTACCAATATGTGCCAGATACAAATGAGTTGCACTAGTTTACACCAATGAAAATACTAATGATGTCATCCATAAATATAAGGAAACATCCTTTAAATTTCCCCACAAAGTTTTCCTAAGGAAAAAAAGTTCACCTCATTAAAACAAACAACTCACATATTATAACATACCAAAATGTCTAAGTGTTTAAAATATAAAAAAAATTATAACATATTGAAATAAAAGAAAAAAGAAAAACACCATACCGAAAATTTCTTATGAAGATTGACATCTTCACTTTTTCGAGTGCAAGTGATGCATAATGGGAAAAGAAGGGTTTTGTTTTTCCAACGACGATGCATGCCTTTTCTTTTAAAACAACTTTGATGAATTGATTGATTTATGAGTGGCTAAAGTGAACTTTAATATCGGTAGGTTTAGAGGGCATCCCTTCCATAAATTAGATGTGCAAATGGATGCCATGAAGGTTGCTCCAATAGCTCACATGAAAGTTGCTTCAATAGATCACATGGTGACTAGACGCATACTTATAAGTATTTCAACACGAATTATGGTCAACAATCCAATGTACAATGTACATGAAGAATTAGAGTTTTTGTGGATCCACTTCTAAATATGGTAGGGAGTAAGATAATCCATCTTAAATGATACCTCGGTTTTTAAGGAAATCCATATTTAGATGGAGTCATAAAGATGTTTTAAGGATTATATCCATTTCTGGATAATACAATGAACATCTTAGTGCAACCTTATTTCAAAATAGGGTAAAGACTTTTAAATCAATTTTAAATTCAAATCTTATTCTTTGGGTGACCCTTGGGTTATATGAATGACCAAAAATATTAATAAATTTAGGAAGTCAACATTCCTTTATGTTGGATCCTTATGTTAGGAATAAAGTGGGGTTATTTTCATTCACAACTCATAAAATGTGATTTTGCACAAGAAGAGCATAACCCATAAAATGTAATTTTGCACAGGAACCCTTGTGGGTTTTGGGAGTATATTTGGATGGAAAAAGATGTTAAAAAAATGAACTTTTATAAAATAAAAAATTATAAAATTTGAGGGAATTTCCATAAAGAAGCTTTTTTAAATGTTATTTCCTTATTTATGTGAGTTTAGTGAAAGGTAATGTTACTATCACAATTTTCAGAGCAATAACTAAAATAAAAAGAAATTAAGCATATAACATCAAAAGTGAATTGCACATAGAAATACATAACTCAGAAATGATCCAATAAATTTTCAATCAAAATCGAATAGAATCTCATTCAAGTGCATCAACGCATCTCCTTAAATTTGAGTCATTAGATAGTTAAGTCCAAAAGAAGATTCGAATTGTAGTCTTATATAAATATAAGGTACCCAACCACTAAATTTTTATAATATGGAACTCACATCTAGGAGCATCACTTTCTCTGCTCACTTTAGTTTAGCCTCATTAAAAGGTATGCTCTTGGTGGACCAGCATTAGAAAATTCCTTGGTAAAATATTCCCTTTATCCCTCAACTTACTTATTGCATCTTTCACCTTTTTTCTTTTCTAATTTATTTTATTCCCTTGCAACTTGTATAATTATAATTAATGCAAGCTTATATGTGTTTTCTTGACCATGTTTAATGCGGTTCATTTTCTTTTCTCTATTTGCTTTATATTTTTAATATTTTGATTTTTTTTATTCTACTCATAAAATGTGAAAAGGTTATTTGTAATTTTAAGTTAAAAATATATATATTCATTATTTTTTTAATAATGAAAAGTTGTAAAAGTAAATATATTTTAGTTTACAAGAATAAACTAATTACATACTTAAAAAAAAATTCTAAATAAAATATTACTCTTCCAATTATTTAAAATGTTAAAATTTAACAAATAAATTGAAATTTCAATAAAAAATTATATATATATATATATATATATATATATATATATATATATATATATATATATATATATATATAATTTCAATTATTTAAAATGTTAAAATTTAATAAACAACCATATGAATAAATTGAAATTTCAATAAAAAAATAGTGGGGGTTAGGGTATGTACACCTCCATAGATTTTAGCACTCAAATAGTTGCACGGAGGGGGTCTCTTGTCCCACAAACAAGGTGGTCTCATACGTTTTGTGTTGACCTTAAAATGACGTTTTCTTTGGATGAATTATAAAGTGTTAAAAATGACAATATAAAACTTTAGTCACAATCACAAAATCAAACATTTTTAGGACTACTCAGATGAGAGAGGATGTAATCTATGTATTCATATGATGCATCAACACTACATCTTATATTCATATTTTGAGCATACCCCAATCATGCTTGACCATGTGAATCATGTTCATTATAGATCTCATTAGAAAATAAGAAATTATAGTAGATCTTGGGATTTTTGTTGAAGGGTGATATTTTTATCAAAATTTACTGTAAAATCAATGAAGAGACCTTACTTGTATTATAGACCTCTGAGAACATGACAATATAGTTTGATTGCGTCCATTGCTTATTATTTAGGTTAAGATGTTTATGATTTTGAGCTTCCCAAGATCCATAGAAACATGAAACTAAAGGAAATTACTTATCAAAACCACCAATTATGTTATTTTTATTGAGGATAGTGATTGTTCACTTTATCACTCAAACCATGTGAAAACGCATTAAAGAGTGGGATGTTGGAGAATAATCATATTGCATAAGTTTGATGATAATAAAAAATATGTTACCTTTTCCCTAACTTTCTTAAGAATCCCACCCATCATAAAAAAATGTTGTTCCAAACATTAATGCTACAAAGGAAATGTCTCATTGGTCTTGGGCTTGGGATGAGGTAGGGGGAAGAAAGCTATGGGGCATTCTCAAAATGTTTGCAAAGTATCATCATATTGATGTTAATGTTGCTAGAAACAAGAAGAAAAAGGCGTAAGAGTGATAAATAAGAAAATAAGAAATTATACTAGATCTTGGGACTTTTGTTGAAGGGTGATATTTTTATCAAAATATACTATAAAATCAATGAAGAGACCTTACTTGTATTATAGACCTCTAAGAACCTGACAATATAGCATGATTGTGTCCATTGCTTACTATTTAGGTTAGGATGTTTATGATTTTGAGCTTCCCAAGATCCATAGAAACATGAAACTAAAGGAAATTACTCATCAAAACCACCAATTATGTTATTTTTATTGAGGATATTGATTGTTCACTTTATCACTCAAACCATGTGAAAACGCATGAAAGAGTGGGATGATAATAAAAATTATGTTACCTTCTCCCCAACTTTCTTAAGAATCCCACCCGTCATAAAAAATGTTGTTCCAAACATTAATGCTACAAAGGAAATGTCTCATTGGCCATGGGTTTGGGATGAGGTAGGGGGGAAGAGACATATGGCGCATTCCCAAAATGTTTGCAAAGTATCATCACATTGTTGTTAATGTTGCTAGAAACAAGAAGAAAAAGATGAAAGAGTGATAAATAAAGATGCATGGAATTGGGAGAAGGGGAATGATCATTTTGGAGAACAAAAGGAGTGAGGACTTGATGATGCTATTAATTGAATGAACAAAATCACAATTCTCATTGTTGTAATCACGGTTTTAGGTTTTATGATGTTGACATAGTTCATTATGTGCAAGTTCATATCTAAGCTTAATCAAGAACATACAAGTTAGAAAATTTCACCAAGCTTAATAAAGTTTTTAATCCCAAATATAATTATTAAATAGTTTTATGTGAAAGAAAGAAAAACTATGTATTATGTTTATGGTGAGCTTGACCAAACTTGTACAAGATTGGTGGATTGTTGAGAGATTTACATTCAATTCTTAGTTACATGTTTTGTTCCCATTATCTATTGTATTAGTGGGATGTCATGAATTATTATATACTAAGTGGTTGACAAGCCCATGAATGTGCTAAAATAATAATCATATTAGATACCAAAGCTATAACGATGTCACAAATTTTAACTTGCAAACACATAGCATTATGAATGCAATAAAATAACTATGAATCAACATGTTTGATACTATTAGTTAGATGGAATATGTGAAGATGAAAAAAAAAGATGACCTAATTTCCCTAAGTTTGCTTTATGTCTATTGTTCTCTTCAAATTTAACATTCAACAATTCATTTGTAATCAATCTTACTTGTAATCTCATATGTCATTACAATGTACATCCATAACCTATGACTATTGTTTTTTGGTGTTTTAAAGAGCCAAGAGTAGAGGCAGAGATAACAAAGGAAATGGCATTATTGTGAGTGTCAGAGGCAAAAATAACAAATGAAATAACATTATTAAGATTCATTTATTAAGTGAGAGGTAGACAGACATTCCCAACCACCAAAAGCTTATGTAAAATGATACCCTTGATTCTCAATAGATGTGTGAAAGAAAGGAACATACATAGCTAATGAACACAAAATGAGTAGATATATGTATAAAGTGATATAATGACAACATGAGCAAATAAAATATGTTTGATTGAAAAAGAGAGACATCCCATCAACAACATTCCATCCATTTCCAAATAAGGTAAGGATGGTATGCACCAACTAACCCCCAAGCAAAATCTTCAAATGAGATGTTACCCTACTAACATATAAGGTGAGGGTTTTATGCACCTATGTTGATGTGATGAGATTTTGTGTCACTTTAAAATTCAACAAATATTTCTTATAACGTGTGCCCTCTAAGTAACAACAAATGTTAACAAATTTAGGAAGTCAAACTTCCTCTCCGTTCTCATTAATGTGGGACTCCCTTAGGACACAATCCATAAGTAGAATGTGAGCAAGATTCCCTCATGGGTTGTGTGAATATGTCAACCCACCAACCACTCAATATGGCATGGGACAATTGTGGAAAGAAAATAATATGACCTCGTAGGATTAATCTAAAAAATTCTTGTGAACCTCGATGGATTCCTATAGAAAACCATGATAAAAACTCACAAAGGAAAGTTTGTTACAAGGGATACAAAAAAGGGCCATAAGAGAGAAAAGGTGAAAATAGTTATAGAAGTCTAGTGAAACTCTTCCAAAATTTTATTTATGCAATGGAAAATTCATCAAGCTCAATTTAATTGCATGGCAATTTCAATTAAAAAACATTTATCCATGCAAAAGATTTTTTATTCATTCTTGTAGAAAAATATCCATGCAAGTGTTTTTTAATTCAATCTTGTAGCAATACATTCTTACTAAATCTTCTTATTCATTCTAATAAACAGTTGACTTAAATGATCCTTAAATTTCCCATCATAATCTTCAATAAATCATAAGTTGTTTTTATTATTTCTTTTGAATTTTTAGTAGCAAGATCAATTAAATAAACAATATAGTAGATAAGTGTTTTCTCCTTGGAAATAAATCCTCATGAAACTATTGAGCATTTCAGTTCATTTCAAAGATGACACCCAATGTAAAAAAGACAACATACCAAATTATCAACAACAAACAACAATTAAACTTATTTTTT
>ML794784.1:0-11086 GCA_009831015.1 Picea engelmannii
AGGGTTAGAGTTTTTAGTTCGGGCAAGTACCTTCACACTAGGGGTGTCTAGTAGTGTGAAAGGGGGACCCTATTATGTCTAGACAACTTAATGTTGGTGGGGATCACTTAAGTCAACATAATATTAAGTCCCAACCATTGGAGATTAAGACATGAGATTAAGTCCCCACCGTCAGATCTAGATCTTGAAGAGAAGATCTAAAGGATAGGATCGAATAAGAGAAAGGCTAGGGTTATAATACACTAAGAAGGCATCACTTCTCATGTCTCCAAGAGGAAATCGACCAACTGAGAGAAAGGGCAGTGCTTCATTAGAGTTTGAGTGACAGGTTGAGTCAAACCTATCCAAAAGAGGCCGAGTAGGGTTTAGAGGAGACCAAGTTGGGACATCTCAAGAAGGAAGGGGCTGAGCAAGGGACCAAATACCCTTCAAAGTCTAGAATAGTTGAAACAGGGTGGAGGCACAAGCTATCAAGGAGAAATCTACCCACCTAGAAATCATACCAAGAAGTTGGAAGTCTGTACGACTAGTGTAGATGGAGTAAAGAATCCAAGAGGGTACAGTACAGGTTTATTACACCAGCAGATTGAGTCTGCTACAGTCCAGCATTAGAAAGAGATAGTCAAAGCTACTACCAGAAGATGCCATAGAGTTGTACAACTGCCAGACAAGAGACCCGCGACTATACGGAGCCATTCAGGCCGTACAACCTCCTTAGCTAGTATAACTATGACAATTTATGTATGTATCCAGATCTATTTAATAAGGTTTTCCTCAGAGGATTGGGGTTGCTAGAAATATCTGTGCTGGTATCTTTTGTGTGGTTGTTCTAAGTATTTCATTGTTAATGATTATAGCATAAAATGTGTGTTTTCCATCCTGCTAATCAGATCTAATAATTTTTGTGTTAGTTGGTTTATCTATGAGTTTATGCTATAAAGTTTACAGGCGTTAGATCTAAAGTGAAGGTGAGATCTAAATCTCTTCCCTTGATCACTTTAGAGATCTAGGATTTAGGGTTAACTCAACATAATAAAATGCAGCCTAAGTGAGAGGATGAGACACACAAGAGTGATATCTTATTGATTGGGTGAGGAGCATCTCATCCAAGTGTGAGTGGGAAAGGTTAGAGGGAGAATAAAAATGACAACAAAGGAGATAGAAGCCAAGTAGGCTTGGTTATTTGTTGCATTGTATTTTCCTCAAATGGGCCATTTTCCCAAGATGGGAGCCCAATGATTTTATTAATAAAATCAACTCAAATTTAGTTTTCCCTCCAGGGTTTTCTTTCACTGTCATTCTACTACTGTTGGTCATGGCTCGCATAGGCTCATCCTTCTGCCTATGCACTTTTCTTTCTCTAACTCCAAGACCATTGTTGTGTTTGAGCTAGATCCTGTGGGAAAGAACAACACTTGTCCATCCAAAAACAAAAATGCATAGCCTTTCTCCTCAATTTATGAGGATGAAAACACACTCATGGAAACCATAGCACATTTTCCACTCTCAACACATCCCCTTACTCCATCTGTAATACCACTATTCTAGATCCTTATACTACATGCCTAGTCTCCATACTAATCTCCATGTACAAACCTAAGTCGAACACAGTGAAGCTCTCAAAAAAATCATGTGCCCCCTATCATATGTCAATGGCTCTCGATGTATAAGAACCATGCAATCCTCCCAAGGAAAGAATCCCTCCTACCCAAGTCATGACCATCCAATGAACTTATGCCCAAGTCCATCATCCAAGTCACAAAACTCTCTATGTCTATGCACACATTGCAACTCAACTTGTGTCCTCTCTCTGAAGTAGTCCCAAGATGCAGTTGGACACTCAGTCTAGTCCACTCTAGACCTCCACAACTCATCTCTTCAAGTGTCCTCATCCTCCTAGGTCAAATACCTCATACACTGTCGCACCTCGACTCACTGTCAAGCGTGAAACTCTCGCCCATTGAAGAATCTCTCCTCAACCTACCATACACACGAAGCTTTTCATCCTTACCAAAGAACCCGAGTTGCACCCATCACACCTCACTATGACAAGCCACTATAAGTCCATCCACAGAGTTGGCAACCTACCACACAACATACTGTTGTGAACTGAGCTCTTCGCCAATCCACCAAAACTCCCAACCTGTCACACCCCCAACATGCAGTAGTTCCCAACTCCTTGCCTAGACAACCTACTCCATGACTCAAACCAGAGACCATCTAACCTGCTACTACCTACAATAGTCATTTCAACTCCCTCTCAAAGTTGTCACCTATGTATATAACTCATATCCAACTACCCTTCTCAGAACCTCAAATTGTGATACCATGTTAGATTTCAATGTGCACCTAGACTTGGTGCACATACACCTTAGGTCTGTTCTAGGTTCTCAAGAGTGTTACCATCCTTATACACACCTACAAGCATGGAGAAGTCTCCAACCCACTTTATGTGTCCTTGGAGGCACAAGCCTAAGTCCAAACCCACTATCACCTCGATATGGACTTATTTCATCTAGGCTCACTCCTAGGGAATCCAAGGGGGGTAGACCCTACTTAACTATGTTAAGGTTGAATTAGTGATCTAGGAATTAATTTGGTTTTTTAAGGATGCCCAACCCAATGAAAAGAAAATGTGAATGCAACTTTTTAAATGACAAGAAAATGTGAATGCAACTTTTCAAATGACAAGCAAACCTTCTCTTTATGACACAAAAATAGACCAGTGCCTAAAAATACCCAAGTTTAATTACAAAATTACAACATATATCTACAAAGTGAAAGACAACAAGAGATATTTATTCAATGGATTTAAACAATGAAATGACTTAGCTTTAAACAACTAATCTATGATGAAAGAATACACTCAACACCATAAACAATGATACAACAACTCTTAAAGATATTCACAATGCATGAGATAGCATGAAATTGAAAATGCTTGGAAAAGTAGCAACTTGAAAAGTAAATTGCTTTGAAAGTAAGATTGCACCACTTGAAAAGTAAATTGCTTTGAAAGTAAAGATGCACCAACTTGAAAAACAAATTGTTTACAAAGTAAAGTTGCACAACTTGAAAAGTAGATTGCTTTGAAAGCAAAGTGGTTCAACTTGAAAAGAAAGATAACTGAAGTGAAAGCGCAAATGTAGTGAATGTAATGTGTAGGTAAATTTTAATCAATTTTAAGTCTCTCTTGAGCTAGGGGGAGTTAATATCTAAGAGATGCAATCCTAGACTATGTGACTATCCCAAATCCCTACCCCTTGAACCAAAAGGAAATGTTGGGCATTCAAAAAGAAGGACAAACAAGGTCCTTCACTAGCTCCTCAGGTCAGATCCAGAATGCTTGGGATTTCAACAAGAGGGACACGTAGTGCCATGAAGACGTCCCCGAATTCAACCTCAAGTAGCCTCCCAAGTCACCCTATTTTGGTGATTGAAAGTATGAAAGGACTGGGTGCCTAATTAAACTAGCCTCACAATCCCTTTCCCTTTCTTTCTTTCCCATATCCAAAAGTGGCTAGAGAAAGAAATACGAGGCACGGGTTAAATTGCTTTCCAAAGAAAATAAAGATCCTAGCCTCACGATATTTCAAGTTTGGTAGAGCCAAGCACAATGCAAGGTGTGGACACAAATTAATAAATTAAATAACTTGAAATGAGAATTTACAATGGCCTAGCCACACAACTTTGCCTTAAGGAAAAAGGTGGGAAAAATAATGTAAATTAAATGACTAAATAACTTCACAACAATGGCACAAGGAGGAGGACAAGCCTACCGATTTTGTATCAAGGTGGGTGAATGTAAAGGAAATAACTTAAATAGAAATAGCTAGACTAGTCACACAACTTTCTCTTTATGAGAGAAGTGGGGCAAAAAAATAAAAGGCAAAACAGAAAATTTAGAATGATCTAGCCTTACGATATTAGAATGATACCCAAGCCATTGGAGGCTCCCTTGGAGTGTTTTGAGAACCAAAATGGGCAGCAATTCCCCTTGTTTTGGCAAAAATCTGCAAAAAACAACGAGCAAATGCTTGCTAGAAATGTTGCAAAACACTCAAAAACTCATTAATTTCAATTAGTAGGTAAAATAGAAATTTTTAATATAAAAATATGAATGTAAAATATGATTTTTTATGACTTTCAGAACAGAAAATTGCTACAAATCAATTCGTAAAGATAGAAGTGGAAACAAAAAATTATTAGACGCTTATGTTGGTTGAATATGCAAATTTCCAGATCTAAAATTTGTTTCTTCAAACCCTTTGGTGACCTACAAATGAGTGAAAACTTGCTACAAAACCAAATGAGGAGGTGAGTATACCAAAGAGAATTTGGAAAATACTTTCGAAATCCTTTAAAATAAACTCACAAAATAAATAGTAATACTACTATCAATTTCCCCAAGCAAAATACTTTGCTTGGATCTCCTAGTCTAGACAATGTAGCAAAAAAAGAACAAGAATAAAGAAAAGATATCACCTCATGAAAGAATTCATAGCATCAAGAAGACTCCCAATGCACCATATATATCCTCCAAAGATTTTCTATTAATGAAAAAAAAGTTGTTGCAAATACTTGCAGCAAGATTTACAAGAAAAAATGAGAAAAAGAGAGAGAGAGACTGGAAGAGATTTGGGAAGCATAAACTTGCTCTAAGAATAGATAGATAAATGAGGAGGGGTAGGCATTATTTTATACTTGGGAGGGAAGAGAGACCCCTCTTGGATGAGCTCCAAATGGCATCAATCAAGGGAAAGAGGACAAAGTCAAGGAGGGCACACTTTTAGGGTTTTGGACAAGATTAGGGTTTGAGGGTTGAGAGGGGAAGGGGGAAAACACCTTTCTCACTTACTAAAAAAGAAGTTAGGCTCAAAGGGGGGTGCACTTAGGGTTTTAAGTTTTAAGAGCCTTTTCCCTTTAATTTTTTTATGTTAGCCAAGTAGAAGAGCAAGGGGGGCGCACTTCTCCTAGGGAAACATCACTTTAAGTTGTTGGCTTAAGTGGAAAATTGTTTTTCCAACTTACGAAAAAGGTTAGGAAACCTTTCCCACTCTCTCTCATGCCTTTTTTCATGTTTTACAATATTTTTCTATTTTACCTTAGCCAATTAAAAGCAATTAAACACTGCATCTAGACTAACTTGGACTCCTTATGGACAAAGACCTAGCAAAACTTGTCCAATTGAGATGAAATTTGGTCCAAGGGTGTAGGGGATCATGTGCCATTTGTTTTGAGTACTCATACCCCTATCAAAATCTCCAAGGACCAAATTTTTACATTTTACCTCAAAAATAATTAAAATTTCCATTAAATGAAGAATTTTAATAAATTAAAAAAAAAACTATCAAAACTTAACGGAATTCCGCAAAACTCTAGAATCTGTCTAACATGGTCATTTACAACATTCCTAGACCTTATTCACCCCTTGGTATCTATCATTAGAACACCTTTCACCACTTTGGAGAATTATTGTGAGTGAAAAACTCAAAGATAATTAAATTGGCATGTTAGGCCAGATTAATTACCCGAGGAAAAAAAACACTCGATGAAAGGACTTCCCTAATGATAAATCCCTAGGAAACTAACCTAACATATGACTCATGTTGACCTATTACATTATTATCCCACACAGGGGAGCGTACATTCTGATTACATACAAAGATGTGTCAAGGGAAAAATTGCCTGCTAAGCCATAAGTCTTCAAAAAAAGGTTGCACCATCAAGTACATAGCTTCATGATATATGACGTTGACCCCTAGTCAAAATAGGTGGTCAACAAACAGTATAGACAAATATTACACAATTTGAACTGTGAACATAAACACATTGAGATGCCTAACAACTTAGCACAACGGAAAATAAACCAGCAATTTGATCATACACAAGTACACAGGAAATTTAATGCCAAAAATAACTTGTTATCAAACCCAGAAAAATAGGCTCCTGTAACAAGGACAATGGCTCGAATTTGCATAAAGGAAAGATACCAAAACCACTTACAAAATCACTGCAGAAACCCTCTTGGTTTTTGTGTCCAAATCTTTTGCTATGAGGCTGAGGCTTAGGGCATCCTTTGCCCCCTCAAACCCTTCAATGCCTTTGCAACTAAGAACCTTTACACAAGGCCTTTCCTTAGTTGTTTTTCTAGCTATGACAACCCTCAATGGTTGTCCCAAATTTTCTCATTTTTGTACTAGCTGACAACTACCTGTACCTGTTGTACCATCATCCTAGGCACCAGTGTTAGCCTCTCCAAGCAGTGCCAAACCCTCCTACAAGCTTGTTGTCACCTACCTCTGACAGGCCGAGCCTCCCACAGGTCTGTGGTTTCCTCCCTTGGTTGGACAAATCCTTCCCATAGACCTGCGACCTGCTTCTCTCATCAGACCAAGCTAACAAAGGGAAAGACGATCCCTCCTCTTACTACAACTATGCTCTCTTTGGTTGGTCGAGATCCCTCTATGCTGCGACTACCTCTCCTAGGTTGGTCGAGCCTTCAAATGATCAATGGAATCCCTCTAAGAACCAGCCACAACCCTCATCTACACATGTCGAGTCTCCTCTAGCCATGCAACTGCTCTCCTCTTCACAATACCTACCCAAAACAAAGAAAACAACAAACTAGAGGCCTCACTCGGCCCCTCTCCATGGCTGGTTGTAGTCACCACACTTCTCTTCTCTCCAAGATGAAATGTTACAATAACCTTATATTTCACCTCTCACCTAGATCTCCTTTTATACAACTCAAAGGGGGTGTGTGAGAATCCCTTAGACAACTCAACATTAAATGAGAACAATTAAGTGCTCCATGTGGGTGTGAAGCCCTAACACAAGCCCACAAAGCCCACCATCAAGCCTAGGAAGCTCCAGCTTCAATCCAAGGGCATTTCAAACAAACGAAAAGTGAAATCTAGGGCCAATGACGATTCCCACATGCCTGACAACATGGCTACTTGTGGGAATACTTACCGAAGCTACAAAAACAACATAAGGTCCAACAAGAATCCATCATGCTAGTTCCATTTACAGGTGTATCCAATTTTTCATAGTGATCAAAGCTTGCTACAGAGTCAGTTTCATCAGATTCAAAGAAATTGTTATTTTCAATAGTTCTATTTTCTAGAAACCATAGTTGTAGGCCCCACATGTCACATATTGTTGGTCCTTGCAAGCTCACAATGTTGATGACCCTATTTCGAGGGACATGCAAGCAATTTCACAACACTGCTACTTTTAGCAATTAGGTTTTCACAACTTTCGTGTCGATTTTGAGCATATATTTGGGTTTCTTGCAGGAAAATCAATCTAATGAGTCTATTTCATTAACATGCAATACAAGGCTATTTTTAGCAATGTCTCTTTTTAGATGTGCTATATTTGGAAATAATCTCATAACAGTTCCCTTCATTTTTCTTCTTTCCTACTTTTTAGGAGTTGGACTGTTATTTTTAGCATGTTTATATTTAAAGGTTCTATTTATAATTGATACAAGGTGTAATGTCATGGTTATGGTATGCAGTGGTGGAGTGGTTTCCAAGGTCTAGTTGGTGAAGGATGGTGAGTCAAGTTCTGAATTAAGCAAGTGGATATGTCTTTTCAGTGTGACACATGGTAGTTATTAAAGGGATTTCCTTTTAAATGATGTCTTGCTAAAATTTCCTCCTACTAGAACCCTAGATTGATTTCCCAAACCCTAGGTGTTTTGTCAAAAGTTCCCTAATCCGAATCGTTGTTGTTGGTAATTGTTTTTTTTACTTTTCTAAACTATAATTCACCTTGTTAATTTTATTCACTAAACCCTAGATCAAATTGTTGCTTATAATATTAAGCCTAAAACATAATTCGACCTCATTGACATGTTTATTCCTAGTTTCTAGTCATTCTAAACCCTAATTCACCTTGTTATTCATGAATCATATGTTTGTTAACTTTGCATTCTAAGCTCTTTCCTATCATGAAACCGTATTCCAATTTCCTAGGTATCCTTCAACGTTGCCTTTATGATTAATCGTTGGTCATATTCTAGAAAAAATTATGTTGGTACAATTTGCCCTTTATCAAAGAGAAAATTCATGGGAGAACTAAGGTGTATTCATCCTATGAAGGTTCGAGAAAGATTTTGTGACAAGCATGGAAAAAATATGAATAGAATCACAAGAGAAGGTTGGATCACTAAAAATAATGAGCCTGGTTATCTAACTCGACCATCACCTAAGTCCAATTATCTAAGCGCTTCCACCCAAAAATCTCCCCCCCTTCAACATTGATCCTTGACCCTCATATTTATGAAAATCCATTTGTCAACTCTATATGATCCCAAAGCATTCTTTTTGCTATGTTTTCTTTTAGCTTTATGCTTTCATTGATAACTATAAAAAAAAAGTTAAAATCGAAAAAGAACAAGTAAAATATTAAAGTGAAAAGTCATGCAACGAAAAGTCTAAAACAAAAAGTAGAAAGTATAAATAGAAAGGTGAAAAGCATAAAGTGCACACACACAAGCAAAATGCAAAGAGAAAACAAGCATAAAGCTAAAAGTGAAAGATGTAAAACATAAAGACAAAAGAAAAAAATCATAAAGAATAAACTTAAAAGCAAAAAGTGTAACCTTAAAAGTGAAAAGCATAAAGTAAAAAAGCTAAAAGCTATCTAAAAGTTTCCTTAGTGATTTTAAGAAATCCCTCTTAAAGACTTATATAAAATGAGTCCATGTTGTTGGAGTTCGTCTTTTTTATGCATCTCAAGGCTTATCAAACTATATCGACAACACTACTGGGATTAATTCTATAGAAAATGAAAAACTAGTAGTTTCTAATGAAAGATGAAACTAAAATAGAAATTGCTAACCTACATGCCATGCTTCAAGGGATGGGTATGACTCAACAGGTGGCTTGAGTCACTCAAATCCAATGCTACTTGTTGTGCTTGACTGAGGAGATGAGAAGGAGATGTGTAGGACACTTATGGAAGACAAGTGTTGAAGCCAAGGAGGGCTTGCAAATGTTGATGCTAGCAGGTTGTGGATCTTTGGTGTTGACTAGGGTTTGCATGGTTTTTCATTGCTAGAGTTTGGACAGCTAGAGATTGTACCGGCTATGTGATAAAATTGTAGTATGTACATGTACTTCATTGCAACTATGTGTGTGTGTGTGTGTATATATATATATATATATATATATATACGAAGTTTCCAGCTGTCCAAAAATGTGTAATTGCATATTTGATTTTCAGCTTGCACTGTCTTTTTGATTGAGTAATTTCCAACTTGTGTTGTTCATGCTCACTTGACATAACATAGGGATGAAAATTTTAAGTGACTTAACAAATAACATGAAGATGAAGGTGTATTATCTGCTATAATAAGTTATTTTCATATCTAATATATGCTTCGAAAAGTGAGCCCTAAGGGTTCACAAGAATTAAATCTAAAAAAACACCAATGTCAAGTGAAATTCATGAATTTGCATTAATTTCCCTAAAACAAAATCTCAACAATGGGACCTGGTTCCCACCAAGTTGTAGGTCCACTAACAAGGACCAAAGCTAAACCAAGACAAGGGAAGATCCACTAGACTAATCTAATTGAGTATGGTCTAAACATTAAAACAAATAGTCAGAAACAACACTCTTGGTCAACCTACCTCTGTTGGAGTATATTGAAGGACCCAAATGAGATTGATACTCACATGAATACCATGTTAACATCTTATTTAGGGTTTGCAAGGAATAATTGCAAAGGAGGAGACAAATTAACTAAAATAAAGATACTCACATGAATATCGTGTTAACATCTTAGTTAGGGTTTGCAAGGAATAATTGCAAAGGAGGAGACAAATTAACTAAAATAAACCAACTGTGGAAAAATTTTGAGCAAAGAAGGATGAAGGATGAATTGTTCAATTCCTACCTAGTAGATAAGAGGTGGTCAAGCACATCCATGGAGTATCTAAAAAAAGGAAGTCGATCCATCGAAATACCAATGAACACCAAAGTTAGGGTTTGCAAGGAATAATTGCAAAGGAGGAGACAAATTAACTAAAATAAAGATACTCACATGAATACCGTGTTAATATCTTAGTTAGGGTTTGCAAGGAATAATTGAAAAGGATGAGACAAATTAACTAAAATAAAGATACTCACATGAATACCATGTTAATATCGTAGTTAGGGTTTGCAAGAAATAATTGCAAAGGAGGAGACAAATTAACTAAAATAAACCAACAGTGGAAAAAATTTGAAGAAAGAAGGATGAAGGATGAATTGTTCGATTCCTACCCAGTAGATAAGAGGTGGTCAGGCACATCCATGGAGTATCTAAAAAAAGGAATTCGATCCATCGAAATACCAACAAACACCAAAATATTTGAGACCCATACAAACCAACACCAAGTATGGCCAGGAGGGATAGATAAGGCAATGTACACAATGGATGATAGGCCAAGTATGGGTATTGGTCCTAACCCTTCCTCGAGCCATAAAGAACAATGGGCCAGACAAGGGAATCCATGAGAGACATCTTGAATGAAATGTCCCCAAAATAGTGTCAGAAACATTGTCTCTCAAGAACGAGCTAAGAATCTGTAACCTTTGTTGACCCGGGGCTGAAGAGCATATCAAATACTGAAGTGAGGCCTTGAGAATTATACCTTGAAACAAGTACAACAATTTGTGATCTCAATCTCCTCTACTCTGAAGAAGAAATGGCGATCCAATAGTACCTTTTTTGACCCATTGAAGATCATCTTCACCTTAGTTTTACCCAGGTTGATCGCCAATTGTTGAAGATCATATAAAAGAACCAAAGCATCTAGTTGTCTTTGTAGACCCCTCGGGATGAGACCAAGAGGACCACATTGTTGGAAGATTGGTTGTTGTCATTGATGTCAACCCTAGTCATGGGTTTTGGACCACAAGATTGATGAAGTTATTTGGACATAAAGGAAAATGAACATGAAGATACAACACCCATGGATGGATAGTATACATCATGTTGTTTTCGGTGGTATGTGGCACGTCACGTGGATCCTCATGGTTGAGGAGAAATGAATTTTTGAAGATGACAAAGTGAATTGTACATGTA